>AWOL01S0016899.1:152108-189189 GCA_000715115.1 Nicotiana otophora
CCCCAACATGAAAGAAGTGGTGAAGAAAGAAGTGATCAAGTGGTTAGATGCGGGAATCATCTTCCCAATCTCTGACAGTAACTGGGTTAGCCCAGTTCAGTGTGTGCCAAAGAAGGGTGGAATGACTGTAGTGCCCAATGAGAATAATGAGTTGATCTCAACTCGTACAGTTACGGGGTGGCGAATTTTTATGGATTATAGAAAACTGAACACATCCACCCGGAAAAACCATTTTCCTTTACCATTCATTGACCAAATATTGGATAGACTGGCAGTGAGGTCTCACTTCTACTATTTGGATGGGTATTCGGGGTACAATCAAATTTCCATAGCCCCTGAGGATAGAGAAAAGACATCATTCACTTGCCTGTATGGCATCTTTTCCTTTCGGAGAATGCCGTTTGTCCTATGCAATGCACCAGCCACCTTTTAGAGGTGTATGTTAGCCATTTTCACTGACATGGTTGAAGATATTATGGAAGTCTTTATGGATGATTTCTCTGTGGTAGGGGATTCGTTCGAAGACTGTCTGGACAATTTAAGAAGAGTGTTGAAAAGGTGTGTGGAGACAAATTTAGTGTTGAACTGGGAGAAGTGCCATTTTATGGTACAAGAAGGCATAGTGCTGGGGCATCGAGTGTCCAGTAAGGGTATTGAGGTTGACCATGCTAAGGTTGAGGTGATTGAGAAGTTGCCACCGCCCATTTCAGTTAAGGTAGTAAGAAGTTTCCTCGGGCACGCCAGGTTCTACAGGCGATTTATAAAGGATTTCTCTAAAATTGCTAACTCCTTATGTAAACTCCTTGAAAAGGATCATTATTTTATGTTCTCTGATGACTGCAGGTTAGCATTTGAGGAGTTGAAAAGGGGACTGGTGACAACACCAATCATCGTCGCACCTAACTGAGAGCAACCATTTGAGCTCATGTGTGATGCGAGTGACTATGCTATAGGAGTAGTCCTGGGGCAGCGGAAGGACAAACTGGTGCACCCAATTTACTATGCAAGCAGAACGCTAAGCGGTGCACAACTCAATTATATCGTGACTGCGAAAGAGATGTTGGCTGTGGTGTTTGCATTCGATAAATTCAGGTCTTATTTAATTGGTTCAAAAGTGATTGTTTATACTGACCATGCAGCACTTAGGTACCTGATAGCAAAGAAGGAGTCAAAGCCATGCTTGATCTGTTGGATTCTTTTTCTACAAGAATTTGATTTGGAGATCCGCGATAGAAAAGGGGCAGAGAACCAAGTGGCAGACCACCTTTCAAGGTTGGAGGGAGCTGAAAAGAAAGTGAGGTAGAAGATATAATTGAGACATTCCCAGATGAACAATTGCTAGCAGTGACATTGGAGGAAGCTCCATGGTATGCAGACATTGCAAACTACCTGGCAAGCGGTATTGTCCCCTATGATCTTTCCTCTATTCAAAAGAAAAAGTTCTTTCGTGACTGTCACATGTATTATTGGGATGAGCCTTACCTGTTCAGGATTTGTGTTGATAACATGATCCGGAGATGTATCCCCGAGATAGACCAATCTTCTATTTTGTAGGCTTGTCATGCATCACCATATGGTGGCCACTTCGGAGGAGTAAGGACCGCCGCAAAAGTGCTGGAATCGGGCTTCTACTGGCCGACAGTGTTCAAAGATGCACACTTATGGGTGAAAGGTTGTGACAAATGCCAACGGACTGGGAATATTTCCCACCGACATGAGATGCCTATGAACCCAATTCAAGAGGTAGAAGTGTTTGACGTGCGGGAAGTCGATTTATGGGGCCTTTCGTCAGCTCATATAGCAACAGATACATACTCATAGCTGTAGACTACGTGTCGAATTGGGTGGAGGTTGCAGCGCTCCCGACAAATGATTCTAAGTGGGTAATTGGTTTTTTGAGAAAGAACATATTCACCCAATTTGGCACTCCAAGGGCGATAATCAGTGACGGAGGCACTCACTTCTACAATCGAGCCTTCGCAAAGCTGTTAGAAAAGTATGGTGTATGTCACAAAGTTGCCACCCCATATCATCCACAAACGAGTGGGCAAGTAGAAGTGTCGAACGGAGAGATAAAGAGTGTTTTGACAAAGACTGTGAATGCTACAAGAACGGATTGGGCAAGAAAGTTAGATAATACACTCAGGGCCTATTGTACCGCTTTTAAAACTCTGATTGGTATGACGCCATATAAATTGGTATTTGGGAAGGCATGTCACCTACCTGTGGAGTTAGAACATTGGGCACTGCGACAGTTGAATCTTGATATAGAAGCTGCGGGCACAAGTATAGTCACAGAGCTGCACGAACTTGATGAATTTCATTCCATGATTTTGAGAGCACAAGATTATACAAGGAAAGAATGAAAATAATGCACGATAAAAATATCTTGAGCGGAATTTTAAACCCAGAGATAAGGTATTGCTATACAACTCGAGGTTGAGGTTATTCCCGGGTAAGTTAAAGTCACGATGGTCGGGACCATTTAGTGTGGTGGAGATTCACCCCACCGGAGCCATAGAGATTGTTGCATCAAATTACTCTCGCACGTTTAGAGTCAATGGGCACAGGTTAAAATATTATTTGGGCATGGAAGATGCGAAGGTAGTGTTGGTGATTCATTTGCTCGAGCCACCAAGGTTAAGCGAGCCTTAAGTGCAATTATATGCGTCGTGCCACGACGTTAAATTAGGCGCTTGTTGGGAGGCAACCCAATTCGTAGTTGATTTTTAGTGTAGTTAGAATTTTTCCTTTTTTTGGTTGTTGTTGTTTTGTTTTTAGGTACTAAAAAGTTTGCAGGCGAGTTGGGCAAGTCGAACAGGGTTTCAGCATCACCTGACACACCAGGCGTTGGGGCTGGCGACGCCTGGCTAACGCCAGGTTCTGCTTGGCCTTAGGCTGGCGACGCTTGGTTAACGCCAGGGTCTGCTTGGCCTTAGGCTGGCGATGCCTGGCTAATGCCAGAGTCTGCTTGGCCTTAGGCTGGCGACGCCGGGCTAACGCCAGGTACTGGGCCAGGCGACGCCAGGTAAGTTATTTCTGCCCAGTTTAAGTTATTTTAGTCGAACCTCCTCACATTACACGCCCTAAACACTGAACACAATACAAACAACCCTAACCTCACTTAAACCAAAAACACATCAAGCTTTAGGAAAGAAATTCACAAGCACACACATCTTCTCATCATCGTTGCTCTCAACCAAACACACTGCATGAATTGCCTTCACCAACAAACACTCAACAACACATTGCCATAAGGGTCTCCCCCATCCCCATTGAAGTCAAGTTTAATCTTGCTATTCTTTCACACTAATCAGAAATTCTCAAGCAGCTTCCTCTTATCAAAAGCTTCAAAGGTATGATTTAATCTCTTTCCTTTGTAATTTCGAGAGAGGTACAAGTATACAATTACACATAAAAATTGGTGGTTGTTCTTCATTATGGTATTGAGTTTGTGTGCCCCAACCCCATGAAACCCCATAGGAATAGTGCTGCAATTATGACAACATGTGGTAGTACGGAACCCCCAAGCCGATTTGAGAGGATGAGGCAATCCCTCATGTCCATAAGAAATTCCATGGCACTAATGCATGTTAAGTGTTTGATATAATGCCTCAATGGCATTCCTTGTCCCCATTGGACCCCGAGTCTCCGGGATTAATAGACTAGTGTTATGAAGTCATACACCATGATAAAATCTTAAGTGTGGGGTGGCTCGCGGGTAGCCCATGTATTGTTCTTTGATTCTAATATTAAGAAAAGACGAGGTGAAGTCTGAGTAACCTCGGCAAGTCGGGAAAATTATGTGTGTAGCGTGTAATGCAGTTTTGTCTGACTACTGCTTATTTGTGTAGGAATAACTATGCCTCCCAGAAAAGACACAGGCAAAGCCAAAGCTACTTCCACTGCGCCTGCTAAAGTAAAGGCGACCTCAGCACCTCCCCCAAAAAAGAGAAAAGGGGGGAAAGCTACCTCCAATCTAAGTGGAGTACAAGCTGTGGTAGTTATAATAGCTATGCGTCAACAACCACAAGGCCAACGGGAATTTGGCATCAACAGCATACCACCGCATACTAAGGATTGGTACAGGCGTTGTAGGCCTAAACATGTACACCCGGAAGCAGCTATCAATGAACACAGCTTGAAAGCAAAGTATCAGGCAATTTGGAGGGGAATTCAGGATATAGTGTTGAGCTATGTATTCAAGAACACAGGGAACATTAATCTCAACTTAGTCCGAGAATTCTATGTAGGGTTTGATCCGCAGAGTACTGAACAGTTGGTGCCGATTCGTGGGCGATTGATAGATTTTTCACCCACGGCCATATGTAACTTTTTAGGTTCTCTGGATGTTCCTGTGGAGCCATTGGACCACTTCATTCTCCGGCCTACATACAGCGAGTTGAGACACATGCTTTGTGATGCCGATTCTACGGCAGCATGGGTCCGGGATAGGATAACTAATCAGCACAAGAGGTTTCCCAAGAAGAAGATGAGGGCGGAGGCTCAAGTGTGGCTTAAACTGATAAATGTACGACTCCTACCGTGCAATCATGACACACTCATTAGCCGTGAGAGAACCTGTGTACTCTACTTCCTCATGACGGTTCAAAGGGTAAATATGGGTCATCTGATCCGCCACCAAATGTCTGTAGTCAGAACGAGTAAAAAGATCGATCGAATGGCATTTGCCAATTTTCTAACTCAGTACTTAAGACATGAGGAGGTTAAGGAGGAGCCAGAGTTTGACCACACCATTGATCAGCCCCTATGACAAACGGACATCACTAGCCTCCGACTGAAAGAAGAGACTGCTATGACATCGTTGACAAGTATCGAGCACAACGTTCGGGATGATAGTTTTATGGCCCATCTCTATGGGATGATGGATTTGCAGCTAAGGATAGGAGGTCGACAGGCCACATATGAGGAGATGACTGAATTGGAGCACCGGTACCCGCTCAATGCTCATACTCATGCCCAACAGCTGGTTGGGATAAGATATGGATACAGACTCCCCAATTATGAGGATATCAACACACCGGAGCAGTCTGAAGCTGAGCCAGAGCAGTCAGATGGTGAGGGAGATGATGAGGAGGAGGAGGACGAACATGATGAGGAATGGAGAGCGTCAGAGGATGAAGACGTTGCTTGATCAGGGAGTTTCTTTACACCCTATTCATTTTTTATGTTTTGTCATTATGTGCATGCACTGAGGACAATGCATGATCTAAGTGTGGGGTGGGGGATTTGTACATGGTTAATTTTAGTCATTTAGTTATTTAGTGTTAATTATTTTAGTGCCATTAAAAATAAAAATAAAAATTGGACTCATCCCGACGATGGATCTCCCAGACAGTTTTCTTGAGGGAAGTAAGTCAAAAGAAAATACCAAAAATATTTTTTGTGTGCAGGTATTGTAGTAATTCCCCCTTGGTTTTTCTTTGGGCCGCAGTTCTTTTCCAGGGGCTTTTAGTTGAACCGGGCATAGTTAGTTCTAATTTTTAGGAGTAGGAACCACGAAGCTATTCATTTAATTGTAGCAATATCTCTTAGCTTTGTTGTGCCTAGAGAATAGTTAGTACTATGGTTGTGACGCTTAGGCTCGGTTTTTGACTCTCGCATAAGTACCTTAATTCGTAGATTCCTAATTTTGCTTAACTGCTTTGACTGGAGTGTCGTGATGAAACCAATCCTGAGTAAGTTATGTGCCATGCGTGTGTGAGTTTTGTATGTATTTTGTGCATTGTATTTGATGTCTAGAACTTGCCCTGTGTGTGTGCAAAGCGAAATAGTAGTCTTGTTCAGTATGAGAAGTGATATAGGCGTGTCTTTGTTAAGCCAAATATATATAGTTTACCCACCTAAAAGTTATGTAACGTAGTTAACCCCTTTGAGCCTGTAATCATGTTTCTTTGGCAACCACACTACAAGCCTTACCCAATTATTTGAATTAATCATTTATTTGAACCTTTTTCACCTTTAATGAGCACTTAATTGTTATGAACTTTGTAAAAGTTAAAGTGTGGGGTGGTTGGTTTGGTTTTTGAGTGGAACTAATGAAATAAGGAGAAAGGTAAGCTATTTTGAAAAAGTAAGAGCCGCTTGAACTGAAAAAGAAAGAAAAAAAATAGTTGTATTGCTGGGAAAAAGAATATTCTTTGATAAGTGGCGACTCTTAATGTAATTATGCGTAAAGAAATATGGGGTAATATAAATTGAAGTGAAGGTGGAATGTTTGGTTTGGCACAAGTATGGTATGTGTGTTAAAGTATATGTATTAAAGTGCTTAAGGGAGGTGTAGTCACTCATATCCAAATGTATCATACCCGACCCGCAGCCTACATTATAACCAATGAAAGTCCTACTTGATCTTAGACTGAATAAACTCGATTAGTAGAGTATTACACTGCGGACAAGCCTATAGTGCATCATTTGTGGCATATGAATGTTATTTCTGAAAGTGAGTGAATTTTGTCTATCTTGAGTTCCTATGTTCTTAAAATTCATTGTGTGTGGAACTAAGCTCTTTGATTGGGTGAGAGCACATGATTCATAAAGGAAAGGTAATGTTGTTGACATCCATGTCAGAGTAAGTAAGTGAATTGTGAATAAGGCATGGTATTTGTGAGTCGGATCTTGAGGTGAGGATGTCACACTTGTGTGCTTAAACTATTTTAAAAATTCTTGGTGTAATGAGTTAGGAGAATTGCTTTAAAAGGTCGTATCTATAAGTGTAGTTTGATTGCTCGAGGACGAGCAATGTTTAAGTGTGGGGTATTGATGTGGCTATAATTTCATAGTTTCGTACATTATGTGCCTTGTATTTTACATGCTTTAATGATAAATTGCACTTTATTTGCACATAATGGAGTCTATTTTATGTGTAGGTGAATTGGAGATAAAAGTAGAGCAAAAGAGATACTTAAACGTTGAAAGTGTGCTCGAGAACAGTGAAAAGGAGAGACATGGCGAGGCCAGCCTAAGGCTAGGCTGAACCAGGCTTTAGCCTGGCGAGGCCAGCCAAATTCCAGGCGTTAGGCTGGCGACGCCAGGCCTAACGCCAGGTCCAATCCGAGTTTTGAAGACTTAATTTGTTCCGGGTTTGACTAGGACTCGGCCCACACGTTTAGGGTTTTTTCTACACATATAAATAGACCTAAAACACCACTTGGAATGAGGTTTTTTTTTCGGCAGCCAGGGGACTTGGACAGCCAGAGGCAAGAAGAGCGGTGGAATCATCAACTCTTGGGAGTTAAAATTATCATTTCTACATCTTTTCATCTTTACTATATATTTTAATTATGTAAAATATTTGGGATATTGTTACTATGAGTATGAGTAGCTAAATTCTTAATCTAGGGTTTTGATGGAACCTATTGAAGATTTTCTTGTTACGTTAATATAGATTTGCCGTAGTATTTTCTCTATTTGTTCAACTATATCATTCTTGTGGTTGATTGAAGGGCCCTCAATTAGTTGTGCCTATTTAGTATGTTTTACTAGGGAGAGAGTGCATATTTAGGTAGTTGTTGAACAACATCACTCCTAAACGTATATGAGGGATCAATACGGAGGTTTAAAGATGGATTTAGGGATAACGAAACCTTGATGCGATCTGAGTGAGCTATACTTAATGCCAGCTAGCGTAATTCGGGAGAATATGCCTAGTAAATTGTGGTAATTACTCGGGAGAGAGTTACGACAGTTAGAGTGCTCATGGTCGATAGAGAAGACTTAGGCAAATTTGTAGAAAACGTAGCGGAAAACATTCCAACAATAGGGGAAATCACAACCTTAGATCATTCCAATTCTTGTTTACAACTTGTTCATAGTTAGTTGTTAATTATTACATTTTCATTACGTAATATTTAGTTAATAAAACTCAATCTGCTACTTAAATATTTCTAAAGATTGATTGTGTGAATTTGTGCGAGTCTAGTAGCTGTGTTTGATAGGTTAATTCCTTGTGGGATTTGACTCCGGACTTATTAGCCGGAATATATTTGCAACGACCGCTTAGTCCTTTTTATAAGGCATAGTTGGGCGTGATCAGCGATCGCATAAATACCCACGTGAACACGATGACTACCCAACACAGAACTACGCGATCGCAAACACTTCTTCGCGTTCACGAATAACAACCACGCGGAACCCAGTTGCCTAACTTCCTCTTTGCGAACGCGACTCAGCCCACGCGTTCGCGATGCACTGCTTCCTTCAGCTTACGCGATCGCAACCCAAAACTTACGATTGTATAGAACAAACTTCCACTGCCCAACAAAATAGCCTAGGCGATCGTGAACCTGTCTACGTGATCGCGTACAAGAAAACCAGACAGAGACACCAGAAAACTTCAGCCATTACTCCAAGTCAAATTTCATTCCGATAACTACCCGAAATCCACCCAAGGCCCCCGTGACCTCAACCAAACATACCAACAAGTTCTATAATACCACGTGGACCTACTCGAGGCCTCAAATCACATCAAACAACGTCGAAACTAAGAATCGCACCACGAATCAAACTTATGAACTTTCAAATCTTCCAACTTCCAAAACTCGTGCCGAAGCATGTCAAATTAAACCGGAATGATGTCAAATTTTGCATGTAAGTTCCAAATGACATAACGGAGCTAATCCAACTCTCGGAATCGAAATTCGACCCCGATATTACCAAAGTCAACTATCGGTAAAACCTCTTAACCTTCCAAAACTTCAACTTTTCCAACTTTCGCCAAAATGCATCAAATTGCCCTACGAACTTTCAAATCCAAATGCGGACATGCGCCTAAGTCCGAAACTACCATACGAAGCTATTAAAACCATAAAAATTTCATTCCAGAGTCATTTGCTCAAAGGTCAAACTCCGGTCGACTCTTTTCGTTTAAACTTCAAAAATAAGAGTTGTTCTTACAATTAAATCCCGAATCATATGAAAACCAATCTCGACCACACACGCAGTTATAATACACATTATGAAGCTTCTCGAGACCTTAAGCCGCTGAACGGGGCACTCATTCCCAAAACGACTGGTCGGGTCGTTACAATAATTGACAATGACTACTCATTAATCTATAACTATCTATCTATCTATACTATATTAAAAGCACGAAGATACTTAGTGAAATATTATTCGCATTTTTTACCCTTTAAAAATAAATTTTAGACTAGACAAAATTGTAATTCAATTATTTCCTAAAATTTAGGACTTTGAAATCACCTAAAATATAGGTTACAAAAGTTTTCCTTATTTGAATTAATATTTAAGACTTTAAAATCAATTAATATTTTACCTTATATAGATTATTTCCTTTTTAAAACTATGTAATATAACTACAACTAATGGTACTAAATATTAGGAACTTTTAAAGCTAAACATTAGCTACCTCTACTTGTCAAGAAGGTATGTTTTCAAGCTCGGTTACGCGATGATTTTATTTCATTACCGGAAGATATCCAAATCACAAATTAACGTATCTAATGTGGTGTTGGTACTTTGGTATTATAAAATATTTTAATCAATTAAAGCTCAGAAAAAAGAAGACATAGGCACTGATTTGAAGCCATAATTATTTTAAATATATCTTCTATACAATCTATACTATATTAAAAGCACGAAAACTCTTAGTGAAATGTCGTTTGTATTTTTTACCCTTTTAAAATAGAGTTCACATTGGACAAAATAGTCATTCAATTAATTTTTCTAATATTTAGGAATAGAATTTAATTAATTTCCTACTAATTAGGAATAGTCATATAATTTTTTTTCTTATAACTATTTTTCTAAATCATTCCTTATTTGAACTAAGTAAGTAGTTTTAATATTTAAAATTATAAGGACTTTAAAGTTCGTTACAAAGAGAAGAAAAAACAAAATAGTCCCATCTCATATATTAAGCCATAAAATAATCTATATACTAACTATTAAAAGTATAAGGAAAGTTTTGTTTTCCTACGAGGAAACTCCACAACAACTTTCGTATTCTTTGTCTTTTGTATTTGAATCAAAATTTCAAACAGTAAATATTTATTTAAAAGCTTGGTTATTAAATTATATATATTTTTTATTTTTAAAATTTAGTGTCTATCATTAATTTTCGGAATAGTAATCATTGCTGAAAAACGAAGTAATCATTTGTTTGTAACATGAAATTGATAATCATTTATTGGAAAGCAAACAAAGAAAAGCTAGAAATATTAATAAAAAATAAATTTTTATTTGACTATTGGTTTCAAGAATTGTCAAAGAGGACATAAAGAAAAATTAAGAAACGAAAAATAGATATGACATTTATTTATATTGCAACACCAGATTATGAGTAAGTTGAAGGTAACGAAAGCTTTACTTAGGTAAGTCACCAATACTGATAATAATAAATATGAATATATTTAGACAAAATAATAATAATATATTAATCATGACCACAAAGAAGAAAAAATAAAGAATTTATTACATCAAAAACATTATTTATAAAAATTAAAAAATTTGGTTAAAGTAGAATCAAATAGTTTGTTATATACATATCGATTTTGAAGAAAAACACATAATCATATTATTTGAGAAATTTTATACTTTAAGGTAAATTTTCATGCTTCTTTCTCAATGCATTTACCCAAAAACAAAAGTGGGATGAACCAAAGTAAAAAAATTAATAGCTCAAAATGCCAATTTAAAGTCACACGGCCATTTTACTCTTCAATCCTATAATATTATATGTGAAAAATATAAACTCATTCTAATAGATATTATTAGATATAATTTCTCCAATTTTTCAGCATAACCATACTCATTAATTAAACATCATATTTTAAAACCTCTTATGATAAGACACTTAACGTAATACATCAAGTTCGAGTACCTAATTTTAGAGTAGATGTAGAGATTATTGTTATAAATTTCTATAAATTAATTTCTTCACCTCAAGTATATTCTGCTAATCAATCTAAGAAAGCATATAATCGCACAACTACGGTAAGTTGGAGGCAAATCCAAAAATTACAAGGAATTAAATTCTCTGGCTCTCGGCTTTCTGCCACTACTCTGTATCTTCATGTTAAAGTAAAACCTTACAAGAAGAAAAATGAATATTAATCAAGCTTTTAATCAAAACCTACTTCAATTAGGACTCTTTCATAACCTTCAAGGGTTTGATAAGCTTGAATTGTCCTCAAACTCAATAATTTATCTTATAGGCTTGTAATATTCGAGCTTGCCTTTTCAAATTATTTTCTTAGAGAAGCATAAAGATTATATAAGAGTTGAAATATTAATGTGAATAACATAAAATATACATCAACACCTTGTGCTTCTCTCTAGCAGTTTATTCAGCACATATGGAAAAGTTATAAATATAGCATTTGGTGATTTAAATACGGCGTAATTTCTTCTTTTATCGAATTAACTAAATAAAATTGGCATACATTATTTCAGGAACTTATACTATATTGTAATTTATATTTAGTAGCTAAAACATATTATTTAATAATATTTGTGTAATTTTTCAAATTTTGTACTCACTGATAGTAGGGTACACGCGCAACGCGCGTACCCAAAGACTAGTACTATATTAAAAGCACGAAAATTCTTACCGAAATATCGTTGGCCTTATTTACCCTTTTAAAATAGATTTTATATTGTACAAAATTATTATTTAAGTTTTTCCTTAATATTTAGATGTTTTAAATCAATTAAAATTTTACTTATTAAATATTTTCTTATTTGAAGTATGTAAAAACTCCTAAAACTTAGCATTTTGAATGCAACAAAGAATTTGCTATTTTTTCTCTCCTAAGGGTGTTACTATCTCACGATGACATTTTAACGAAATCATATTAGAATAATTTAATTAGTTAAAGATGTATACAATTATAATAATAAATATACATTTCATGTTGGATATAATGAAATTATGGATACTATTTTAAACATTTAATATTACAATTAATTTTTAAATTTGAATGTGCTAATATCTTGAACTATGAGTTCACCACTTTTACTCTCCTAGATTTAATGACGTCTCTTAAAATCTTTGATATTTTTAACTAATAAATAAAGATGTTATTTTATTGCATGGTGATTTTATGAAACACGTTAAGAATGTATTGCATATAGTTAAATAATATATGTATATCTCTCTCTCTCTCTATATATATATAAGACAGATTTTCTTCATCTGTTGAGTTGTTTATATTGGATTAATATTTAACAATTTCAAGAGTTTAAAATTTTATTTTATAATTTAAATATATTATTTATGTATTTTTGTAAAAAATTAGTGCGTATCCTAGACTAGTTTTTCTAAAATATATAGAGGAATCAAAAGAAACATCCGCCGGCCTAAATTTTGATTAAAATAAATCAATTTCTAAAATTTAGAGTTTGCTCGCACTTTAAACTTACAAAAAAGTAAAAGTAAAAATAGAAGAAGGGGATAATCAGATGTAGTTTCTCAGACTTGAATGGTCTTCCACATTTACCTAAACTTCAGGGTCTAAAAACTAATTAATCTACACTCCACGTAGAGAACACTAAAAACCAGAGCCACAAAAACTCAGAACCCAGAAACCAAGACAGTCCCCATCCGTTCACTACACACTTGCTTCCTCTTCCATTTTCTACTGCCTCTACTTTCCCTATGAATTATCCCCAAAAGTAGAATTCTCTGTTTCGTTGTATTGAAGTCCAAAATGGTATTTGCTGCAGCATTAGCAGCACCATTGACACCTCTAATTCCTTCACATAAAGTGTGGGCTTCTTCAGGCACAATAAGGAAAAATAGCAAGACCCAAAAGCAAAAACAAAGGCAAAAGTTAGAACAGAGTGCCATTGGGAACGTAACTGAGGTGGTTAAAAAGGACGCGGAGTTTATAAAGAGGGGAATTGGCAAGGGGTTGCAATGGGCTAACAAAGCCTTTGGCATTCCGAAACTTACAAAGTCCCTTGATAATTTTATTTGGCTTCGTCATGTTGAGGACCCGCGGGCCTCTGTAACAGTTTCTGATGCTCCTACCTGCCCTCAGCCTCACTATCCAGGTGCCCCTTTTTCTTTTCTTTTTTGTTGGTTTACTTGGAATTTAATTTTAACGGGGATTATAACATGTTGTACTTTGTTATGTAATGCCGAGTATGTGATTGATGTTTTGCCTGTGCTCTTATGCAGTAACAAGGTACTATATTTTCCCCTTTTTTTCTCTTTCTATTTTTTTTTATTTTAAAAAATTCGGTCAGGGTGGGAATTCCATGACCATGAAACTGAAGAAATAGGGAGCACAGTGTGTCTGAATTAGTCTTTATAGCAGCATGATGTGATTGGACTGAAAAAACTGAGTACTATAGTGTTGAAATGAGGTAGAAAATCATTTGTCTAGTGGTATTTGCTTAAAAGACTCACAAGATATCACCATTTGGAAAAAGGAGTTTCTTACCAGGGCTTTGTCAACCGGTGGCGGAGGCAAAATATTTACCAATGGCATTCAAAATATAAAGTAGTAAACACGTGAAAAAGCCTAAAGATCACAACTTTACTAGTGAAATTTAAATACAATATTACAATCGTACTTGATGAGTTTTTATTTCTTAAATGTTTTTAACAATAACATCATTAGAAATACTATTAAATACATCTCTTTCTACATAAGGCACCGCGCAACTGCTCAAAAGTTCATCATTAATTTTGTTTTTGATAACCGTGGTGTTCGGGCCAGTTTGCGCGCACCTCGACTAATTCCACGTGATACCTGCCACCTCCCACCAGCAATAGGTACCAGGTAACTCTATCCACCAATGCTTGGATAGATGGGAAGAAATCACCTAATATTTGCCTCCGCTGGGATTTGAACCTGAGAAGCCGAGAATTATTTATGTGTCCAGGTCGATTAGAGGTTCAGCTTCCTTCTCCCCTACCTTTTAGCCTTCTGGACCCCTGAAAAAAAAGAAGAAGCTGAAATCAAAAAGAAAGAAGAGAAATTGGGCCATCTTTCTCGAGAGAGGCCGCCTTCTCTCAGGCCAGCAGTCTTCTACTTCTAGTCGACGGACGAATGCTGCTAGGGGAGTGCAGAATAGACTGGTTCTCACCCACTTCATTGACCACTAGGCCACACCCTTGGGTGCAAGTTCATCATTAATTTGATTCTTGATAAACGTCATTGTCGAAAAAGCTCTTTCAACGGATGTAGTGGCAAGAGCAGAAGCAAAACAACTTTCACTAAGTGGAATGCAAAAGGAAATTTTAAATGCTTCTTTGTCAGTGAAAGATCAAAAAGTCCATATAGATCGGAAAATCTTTCAAGGATATCATGAACATCAATAATGTAAGTCGCAAGTTGATCAAGAACACTCAAACCTAACTCAATAGGATATAATTCAGTCATTCTCATTGTATTCTTTATGCCAAAACTAGAAAATGAATCCATGCAAACAAGAGATACATGAAGCAATTTTCACCTTGTCAAAACAATCATTGAGTTCTTAAAGTTGTCAATCAATAATTTTATAAAATATTTCACCACGATAAAGATGTAAGATAGTATAATCAGTAGGTTTATGCCATTATCTTCCAGAGTTAACATATGGCTCATTAAATTAGGTACCAAAATGTCATACTTGATACGAAATACAGATAGCAAATGGATAAACGCATCCCACTTATTGTCTTGTAAAGTCTCCAGTCTTCTCCTTGCTACTTCAACAAGTATCATGGCTTTTGTAATATCCTGCTCCTTTTTCTGTAAGGATTTATTAAGTTCATTTGTGATTCCTAAAAATATCTCTCACCAAATGCAACATAAAAACAACTTCAAATGTTTGACAAGTTATGAGATATCACGTTGCTTTAGCTCTTTAATCTATAGAATGTGCATCAACAACAAATGCATCAAGTAAATCAATAATAAAGCCAACTATAAAAATAAAATTGTTAAAAGATTTGTAGTGAAACCCCTAATGCATAATCACTGGCTAAGTTCTTAATACAAGACGTTATCGGTTTTAAGCTCACTCATATTTAATACCTTTTGAATTCCTTCTCTTTAAGATTCTCGTAACATAAGCTCCCAACACATTCAAAATATTCGAAATCAATGGTACAAGTTCTCCCACTTGAATATAATTTTAGAAACCGCAACTAGGACTAGTTGAAGCTGATGAGCAAATAATGAATAAAATAAGCCAATTTGCTTTCCTGCCTAATCAATATTCTAAGACCATTGATCTAATTTTGTGTATTACTTGTGTGATCGTAACATTGTTCATGCACATCAAATAGATTCAATGAATGTTGAAAAAATAAATAAACAATTGCTCTCTTTAGAGATAAAACACTAGTATCTTGAACATGAACAATTTCACTAAGTATCACAAATCTCATTCTATCAACATATTGTAAAACAACAGTCATTTGCTACTTGCATGACACATCAAAAGATTCATCTAGTAATAAGGCAAAATAGTCACCATTTAATTCCTCTATGACAACTTTACTATTTTTATCTTACATGCGGTTACAGTATCTTTTTGAATCATTGGAAAAATCATTTGATTGTTTTGTGGAGCATGTACTAATATATAATAATGAAAGTTATCACACGTTTTCACATACGATGACCGAATCTCAAGAAAATTGCCACTGTTAAGTGATGATTTAGATTTATCATGATCTCGAAATGCCAATCCTTGTTTTAAAAGAAGTTTTACTACATCAATTGAAGCAGCTAAGCGAACCCTATACTCATGTTTAACTTGATTAGCTTGCCTCTTGAATGCAGATTAAATAGACTGTTGTTGCGCATTAGATCGTGGCATTTCTTTGTTTGCCTGACTATAAATGCTATTCATCCATCCAATATGTTTCTCAAAGCTCCTTATTGTATGCCAACTCTTAAGCACTATACTCGAAAATACATTACCTCCACTTTGATGAGTGTTATTGTCTTTAAATAAGTAACTAACAGTATGTTGCATCGTTCCTTATAAAAAAAACAATATGTTGTATTGTTACTTATACTATACCCCAACCAATCATAATAATTATCAAGTCATTTGGAAAAACTTATGATTCCGAGGAGGTTGACAAGAACCTTTCTGAAGGTATGCTCTTATAAATCATGATGATTTGGATGATAGTCCAAGATTTGATTTAGAAAATCTAAATCAATATCTTGTTGCTAAGAAGAATGCAATGATACTTCTGACTGGTTGGAATTTTCTCTCCGGTTAGGTTGATTATGAGAGCAGAACTTGATTTTGGTACTTCGGTAAAATACTTCATGGAATTTAGAAATTGAATTATAAAGTAAGAATTTAGTTAGAAGAACAATCTAACAGTCTTATGCACACAGACAAATACACGTGAAGTTTGCAATAAAAATTCATACTATTAAAAATTTCTATTCACTTTCAGAAAGTTATTAACCGTTAAGACTCTATAGTCGTTAAGAATTTGATTCTTATATGCAACTACAACTGTCATTAGCTATAGAGGCAAAGAAGAAAGACTTCCTTCACACCATTGTACCGGACAAACGGACAATATTTAAGTTTGGGATCAAGATTCAAGAAAGTGATTTGAAAAAGTGCAAAGTAAACTCTTACACATGTCTGACATGAGAATATTGGGAAAATCACACTTTAATATTTATATATTAAAGACACATTATATGCCTTTGTCTGAAGCGTCACTGCTGTTATTTCCTTGACAATTATAGAGAATAAAATCAATTCAAATACTCAATCATATATCCATTATCCAAGTATCTATTTCCCGATATTTACCCAATTCCATTTCTAAAAACAACTAACCCAATCACAGTCTACAAAAAGGATCTATAGTACTTTGACTTTCTGAAAAAAGAAAAAGAAAAGAGAGAAGGGAACTTATCTTGGCTGCCATGATTGGCGATTGGTGACGAGCAGACAATGATGATAAGCTGAAAGAACTCAAGTCTTGAGCTATCATCTAAATCTTCATGATGTATTTATAAAAGCATATCTTTAGAAAAGTCCTTGTTAACCTCGGAATCATAAGTTTTCTTAAACAGATTTTCCTCGATAAATGCATCGTTTTAATATTAAATGGTTTGATGATTAACCCTAAATAATCCTAAATGATATGATGATTATCATGATTGGTTGGAATATAATGTAAACAAGGATGCGACATATTGTTTGAATTGTTATTTATTTAAAGACGATAACTTTCATCAAGGTGGAGGTGGTGTATTTTCGAGTATAGTGTTTAGGAGTTGACATAAAAAGACTAGCTTTGAATAACTTATTTGGAAGTACGAATAACATTTATATTCAGGTAAAGAAATGTGAAGATCTAATGCGGCAACAACAGTCTATTCAATCTGCATTTGAGAGGCAAGTTAAGCATGCGTATTGAGTTCGCGTAACTGCTTCAATTGATATAGTAAGATTTTTTTGAGTTAGAAATTGGCATTTCGGGGTCACAACAACAACAACACAACCCGGAAAAATCCCACTAGTGAGGTCTGGGGAGGGTAGAGTGTACGCAGACCTTACCCCTGCCCCGGAAGGGTAGAGGCTTTTTTCGGGAGACCCTTCGTTCAACAGAAAATACAATAATATCAGAAAAGAACAAAAGAATAGATCTATAACAACAAAAGAACCAAAAATAAAAATAAAAATAATAATAATAACAACGTCGTAAGAGACAACAAATAAGTGAAAGGACAACTACACAATACTATGCAAAACAAAAAATAGTGTGAACACAACATAAACGGCTATCAGTCCTAGACAAAACTCTATCAGACTATCCAGTACAAAGAGGGAAAAACGCTCGACTGCCCCCTAGCCGAGCGTCATATGATGAATTTAAATCGTCACTTAACAGGGACCAAGTTCCTTGAGATTCTTTCATGGTATGCGAAAAGGTGTGATAACATTTATATTTATGTATTAGAACATGCTCCCAAAAATTTTCAGATGACTTTTCCAATGATTCAAAAAGATATTGTAAGTGCATGTAAAATAGAAACAATTATAGATATCATAGAATAATTATATGGTCATTACTTTGCCTTATTAGTTGATGTGTCACCCAAAGAGCAAATGACAATTGTTTTAAGATATGTTGATAGGGTGAGATTTGTGATGACTAGTACATTGTTCATATTCACGATACTAGTACATTGTTCATATTCACGATACTAGTGCTTTATCTCTACACAGAGCAGTTATTGATTTACTTGGTCAACATTCCTTGAGTTTATCTTATGAGCGTGGACAATGTTGATGCAAGATAAGATCAATGGCCCTAATATTGATTAGGAAAGGAAGTAAATTGATCTATTCTGTTCATTGTTTTGCTCATCATCTTCAACTAACTCTTGTTGCGGTGTGGGGAACTTGTACTAATGTTCCGAACATTTTGAGTATGTAGTAGCTTCTTTAAACATATGAATGAATTTCGAGAATCTCAAAGAGAAAGAACTCAAGAAGTATTACATAGATATGTGTGAGGTTAAAACAAGTAAGAGTTGCATTAAGAACTTGGTCTTACTAGAGCTGGTGATACTCATTGAAGATCTCACTTTAAATCTTTTAGCAATTTTGTTCTTATGTTTGGTTCTATTATTGATGCACATTTTATAGATGAAAGAGCTGACACAACGAGATATCTATGAACTTGTCAAACGTTTGAGATTGTTTTTATGTTGCATTTGGTGAAAGATATTTTAGTGTTATAAGTATGTTGTAATAATTCCTTACAAAAGGAGCAAGGATATTACAAAAACCATGCTACTTTTTCAAGTAGCAAAGAGAACATTGCAAACTTTACAGGACAATGGATGGAAAGCGCTTATTGATTTGGTATATGCATTACGTATCAAGTATGACATTATACCTAATTTGATGAGCCATATGTTAACTCTGGAAGTTAACGACGTAAAACTGTTGATTATATTGTCTTACATCATTATCATGTTGAAGTGTTTTGTAAAAATTGATTGACCACTTCAAGAATTCAATGATCCTTTTGACGAGGTGACACCTGATTTGCTTCATGAAGTTGTTTGAATCCAGTTGTGACTGAATTATATCCTGACATCTAAGTTGGATGCTCTTGAGGAGAAGCTTGCTGGCTTACATTATTGATGTTCATGTTATCGATGAAAGGTTCTTCAATATAAATTGTCACGACCCAATTTAGGATCGTGAGGAGTTAGTGTTCCCAAGCAGGCCTTATCGATATTTTTCCAGAAAATAAAGCAGAGTTTTTCCTATTTTAGGACTATCCAAAATTTTCCTATTTCAGCTAAATAACACAACAAACACCACCTAACCAAAAACTGGTCTCCACCATTATTAATCAACCATTTGCAACACAGTAATATTAAATCCATCTCGAAAATATAGAAAGAAAGTGCAATACTAGTCACAGAACCATAATAATGAAAGAATAATCATGACGCTAACAAACTGACTAATGGAGCGACTCTAAGAGTTGTTAAGTAAGGAGGATAGCAAATAAATAAACTCTTCGCCCATGGGAAGCAAATGAGGCTCACCAAAACTATCTTTTTGTAAGACAATAAGGAAAGACAATCAATTAAAATATTCTAGAATCAATCTACTCCTACAATCAAGCTAGGAATCTCTAATCAATCAACATGTAGTCCGTTCTAGGTTTCAAGGAAGTTTTATCAATTACAATGTGCATGAGAATGCCCTCAGCGTTCCATTAGAGCCTGAGGTCTCTTTTATTTAAGCTTTTATGCTTTATTTTTATTTTTTGGGCAGGGGAGTAGTACTACCTTCAGGGGTAAAGTGGAATAAGAAGACACTCCAATCACCTTTTACTATTCGGTGAGTGGATTGCAGAGTGCTGATCTCAGATTTTTGTGGAATGAGGGAGTAAAATGGCTATATGGTAAATTTTAAAGACCTTTGTTCTTTTGGGTCCCAGTATAGCAGAGGAAAATTGAAGAAGGAACTACCAAATCTGTCTCTATTATGTTTGTTTGGTGCACATCGCTTGAAAGAAGTGGGAGGACCTTAGACTTGACTCATGACTCAAAATTTCCTTGCCAAGCTACATGAAACAGATTGCGGAAGTCCACAGAAAAATTATTGCTAATTGACCGAAGCGAGAAGCAAAATATTCTGATAAAGACGTTCATTAACTGTACTCTGTCTATCACCTAAGTCGTGTTCCTACGGAAGTTTTTGCATGTAGTTAGTGGTGCATGGCGATTAATTGTTCTTTTATTTCTATAACCCACATATCGGCATTGCACCCACCCAACACAGTTCATTACCCATAAAAAAAAATGAGATTGTTGAGGCTTTTTCTTTAAACTGGTAATAATTGTATTAAAATGGCACTAAGAAAGTGTGACAAAAGTATGTACATCAGTAGCCAAGCAACTGATGGCCTGTGGGTTTGTTTGGGGGGGGGGGGGCTGATCAAAAGAAAATTGATGGCCTGTGGGAGATTGTCGAGAGTTTTACGAAGTTCAAAGCAAAAGAAATTTTTTTCTCTATGGCCTTGGTGGGGTGGGGGGACTGACCGACTGTGAACAGCTCATACTTAAACTTATTGATACGAGTAAAATCATATATGAGTCCATATGGTGGGTGTATTTGTTACGCCAAGTTAGCTCATCATAGGGGTTTCTATTTTGAGAAAAGGCTTAAGTTCTTTCATCATTAAATGTAAGGTCAGAGAAAAGGTTTAAGTTCTTCCCCTTCTCAAAAAAATTAAGTAAGGTCAGAGAGTAAGATGACTATTTTTTCAACAGTTGCTTGATTCCACTAAATCTTTTTACCGGAAAACTGGCCTCGAAAACTAAAATATTTGAGCACGAGTTGTTGTGGTCCATTGGCCAATTTAAGTTAGCATAGGGAAATGATCCACTACAGTGAAGTTTTCTCAGTCACTCTTCAATGGATGTGTGGCATGTTTTAAAAATAACTTTTAAAGGTTTGGATCTTGCATTCTGTACATTAACTTAAAACAAACGTATCTTAACATATTAGACAAATTAAATAATAAATTATTTTCTTAATACACTAAGTAATTAAAAAATAAAATAATAATCAAGTACAAAAATAATAAATGAAAGAAAAAAACAAAGAACTAGTTGTATTTTATTGCTACTGCACAAGAAAAGAAGAAACAAGTTCTAAACGAATAGAGAAAAAATAAATTGAGTTTATAATGCAAGATTGGAATCTTTCAAAGCCATTTTAAGCACGTGACACGCCCATAACTCCATTGAAGAGTAATGAAGCAAAATCCACAGGAGGGGATCCTTTCCCTATTGAAGGGCGACGGGAAGACCAGGTCAAATTTTGCCTTTCTCCTTATAAAGTATGTTAAACCAGGCTCGCAGCAGCTAGTTTGTTTCTTTATGATAAGATCTAGGAATATATTGCTAATTGTCTTTTGTGTATGGCTTTATGTGTGGTGTGCCGGGGTAATGCTTATTACTTATGTCCATTTTCAGGTTGTTAGACAGTAAAATAAACTTAATGCAATCCTTGTTCAACGATGTTTGACATTGAAGCTTGGCATCTTTTAGCAGAACTATCTGGCATGGATTTGTTTGTGGCTGATATTGAAGCGTTGGAGGCATATCTTAATTATTTCTACTGCATATCAAAGCGATGGACCAGGCCACTTCCTGAAACGTATGATCCAGAACAAGTGTCGGAATATTTCAATTTGAGACCCCATGTGGTGGCTCTTCGTCTGCTCGAGGTAATTAAGAGTATTATTTTGGCTTGGGTTCATCTCTCCTGTTCAATCAGTCAAATTGGGTTAATGGTCAACAACCTGTTTGCATTTTTCCCATTATACGTCTAACTGAACCCTGGGTACACATTTTCACGCATCTCGAGTCCTCTCTCATTTAGAAGGATATTTGTCAGCAACCTTGTGGGAGCAATTTGGCAACAATTGGAAGTTACTGCTTTTGGTTTAGTCTTTGGGCCAGGGTTATCTGGAGTTATCCTAGACTTGTTCTCAAGTGTAGACCTCAAATACGTATATACCTCATATCATATGATTAACTTGTAGCCGTGAGTTCGTTTCTTATTTCTTTTACTGCATGCACATCTGAGATGTCGTTATCTTTACCAGTAATAAAACTCTAAACCCATTATAGTAAACTTCAATGGTCTCTCATAACTAATCATCCATTACCATTCAATTGTCTCCACTTTCTTACTATTAGTTTGAGTAGTGATAGGGCTGAATGTGTCACTTCATTACACTCCTCTTCCTTGATATTAGCTCAACCAATATTGTCTTAATATTTAAATAGCCATTTTTTACTTTAACTTTAGCTCGAGCAATTTATATTTTTTTAGTTGAATCTCCACAAAGTGACTAGCAATTTGCATTTGGCATAATCAGTTAGAGTTTATACTAGAAGATATGTAACACATGTATTATGTGACTCAATTGTAGTTGACAATAAGAACTGGTATATGCTGAATCAGGTCAAACGGGGAACACTTGTCATGTGTAGGTTTTATGACTGTTCTATGACTGTATATTTGCTACTAATATCATGGTAAAACTGAGAGAGAGACCATGATTTTGACCTCATGGCTTATGTCTAGTTTTAGGCAACTCATGACTCTGTGAAACATTTGTTATTACCTTATCTGATTCCTCTACATAATAGAGCTGTTAACAAGGTAAATCTGTAAAATTGCAATCTTATGGGGCTTTATGTTTTGTAAGGTATTTGTTGCCTTCACTTCGGCTGCAATCCAAATTAGAATATCAGGACTTCTCCCCACTTCAAGTAAAGATGTTGAGAAGGAAACTTCAAACTACATTTTTGGGAAGGTTTTAAAGGAAACAATGCTAAACCTTGGGCCTACTTTTATCAAGAGTAAGTATTGAGGACTACCTTAATTTTCGGTTGTTATTGTCCAGTGCTCTCTATGAACTATTGCTGTATTCTCTTTTTCTGGTTTGAAGTCATTCGATGAATTGCATATTAAGTGTATTTCGTTTCTAATCAACAGATACCAGTTTAATGCTATTTTTCATGTTGCGCAGTTGGTCAGTCCCTCTCAACAAGGCCCGACATAATTGGTGCTGATATTTCAAAGGTTAGTTTACACACATATGTCCTTTATACTACTCTTTTCACCAATGTTATTTTGTCAAACTTCATAGTTGATATGCATTATTTTCTACAAGTAATGTATAGGATTTGTTGGTTGTGCTTTTTCTTCCCCGTTGAGTAGTGTTATATGTAATCTCCATCTGTATAATCCAATTGGATTAACATCACCGATGATCTGATATTTTTAAGTATTAAAATCTATAAAAGGTACAATAATCTGTAAGAAAAATTTGGGGATCAAGAGAATTCATATATGGACCCTTCTCAAACCATAAGGTTGGGGGTTTCAGTCGCCAAGGGAGCAAAAGTATGGAATAGCCACTGTTCAACTTCTGGGTAATAGGGTGGGGTTTACCAGTTACCATCTACATGTGGGAGGATAGTTAGGCTAGTCTATTAGGGGTCATTTGGCTATCAGGATAGGGATACTAATCCCGGGATAATATTTGGGATTACATTTATCCCATATTTGGTTATAGGTATTAGCTAATACCTGTAGAAGTTTTGTATTAAAAACTTGGTATTAGCTATTCACATTAGGGCGCTTATAGGGCGAATTGGGCGGTTATTTACTCTTAACGGTTTGGCTTATCGGTTTTTAAATGTATTAATCTGCTAGCCACCCGATAAGATATCGAGCGGATTGGTATCGGTTTAGTTATTATTCGGTTTAGCTATTATCGGGCGGTTATCGGTTTAGTTTCAGTTGATTGAAACTTAACATACTTCAACACAGTGTTGGAGAGTACATCCCCGAGACAACAATATAGTCAACATTTCTCATACATATATATCAACTAAATTACACCATGAGGCCATATTACTAGAATCAAATACTGGATATCAAATACTTCTTTTATCTTCTCATACTACATTCAAGTGGATGGTAAGGGATTAAGAAGTGCACAACAGAATACATCAACAGTATCATTTGAACAAATTTCTTACTGTTTAAGAAGATGACAAACTGTTAAAAAACAAAAACACAACTTGGTTAAGATTGAACTTAACCAATTCGATAATCCAGATGCGAAGTCCGCTACCGTATCCTCTATCAAGATGATATGCTGGCGGGCTTCCATCGAGGCACACTGTTTGATGTTTCATAAATAAATAAATACTTAGTACTCATAGAAGTCTGCATGTGATTCTCTTTACTCTCTGTTGCTTAATGTATTGTGCAGTGGCACTGTGAACTATGGTGATGTTGACAATCAGTTCTTTTTGAGCCGTAATAGTAGTCAACATTGCTAGCAATGCTAACAAGAAGCTGGTTGCCATCCTGCAAAACATTCAAATTATTAAGCAGTTGTTGGTTCGTGCTTATATTGCTTTTTTATTTATTCGTGTATTACTATTGTTTATTATGAAACCTCCCACGCTGGTAATAAATAATTGATTCTTTCTTCTAAAGTTTAGAGAGCAACAGTAAACGAGTTCAATAATATGGATAAAAATAAATTTTATATATATATTCTTAACGGGTTAACAGATTATCCGTTAAGAAAATTGAATAATCCGCCCCCAAACCGATAAGCTGTTAATAAAAAAATTTCAATCCGTTCCCCGTCCATTAAACCGTTAATCCGATACCAATAAGCCATTAAGCTTCGGTTTCGGATCGGTTTTCGGTTTCAGTTCGGTTTTGAACACCCCTAATTCACATTAGATGTCGGATAATTATAATCCTGGGATTATTAATTCATGGATATCCCATATTGGAACCAAACGACCCCTTAATGTAATGATTGAAAGTCACTTCCAGAAAAAAAAATGTCTGGAAGTTGGTTCCGATTCTTCCGAAAAAAGGCAAGTATCAATATGAACTAAAGGTGCATCTTTTGCTTTTACTTTGGTAAAATTTCTTAGAGTAGAATCTGTAGAATAATGGGTATATCCAGTTTATTATACTCAGTTTTAAGTTAAACGGAGAACATACTAGTTAAGTTAAAAAACGTCATATCATGCACGAACCAAGTCACTTCAAATTTCATGTGCACTTCTCTACTATTGCTGAAGTTAATTTGCTACAGCTAAAGAGGTGCAATGCAAGTTAACATTAATAATAGAAAATAATGGTGATTACACTGTAAGATGATTACATGTGTCACCACATTTTTCTTTAGTCCGAGGTCATTTTCTTTCAATGCATCAATGCTTGCGACTATAAGCTCGCTAAACTGAAGGCCTTTTAGACCAAAAACTTGGGTCTTGCCAAGTGTGAATCTGGCGAGAAAGAACTAGAATTAATTTTGAGAAAAGAGAAGTGAAGCTTCTTTTTTTAAATTTTATATTAAGCCGCCTTGTAGTTGTTGTTGGGGGGGGGGGGTTGGCGTGGACCCCTACCTCGTAAATTAAAATCCAAAAAGTAAATACACCATGGAGGGGGACAAAACCTAATCTCCATGTGAATTAGGCATCCCCAAATTCACCCAAAAAAATTTGCATCTGATAATCAGTGTGACCAGTTGTGTGCATTTGTATGATTATGCTTATGTTAGAGAGGACTCTTCTCTGTAATATGTGAAACAATAAGAGCCAACATAAAAAACATCACTTTTGTCTGAGAAGCTAAGTGAACACAATTTAGAAACCCTAGCAACTAATTTTTTTTATCACCTAATTATAGTTAATTTATATTTCAATTTAATTTTTGTTTCGCTATCCAATCGATATAGTACTTTGTTACGGTTAGGGATTGTTTAGTTGGTAGGATAAGGGATAACAATCCCGAGATAAAATGCAGGGTTATTTTATCCCGCATTTGGTTATGGGTATTAATTAGTCCCGGGAACCATTTTGTGCCAAAATGGTGGATTAGCTATCCCATGTAGATGGTGAGATAGCTAATCCCATGAGATATCCCAACCCATAAGATATTCTTGTGTATCCTATCCCACCAACCAAACGACCCCTTAGAGATTAAAACACTTCAAGGCAAAATTGGTAATACATGTGTTTCATTCATTTTTTTGATAGGTAAAAATAGAAGACTTTTTGGTACATTTTTCCTTCTTTCGTAGCCCTCACACCACCACCACCAACAACTACCAATATAATCCCACAAGTGGGTCTAGGAAGGCTATTGTGTACGCAGACCTTGCCCCTACCCCAGAGGAGTAGAGGGGCTGTTTCCGATAGACCCTCGGTTCGAGAAGACGAAAAGAGACAGTAGCTCAGTAACACAACTGAAGCCAGAAAGATAATACCAGCAACGTAAGAACCAGAAAATAGATGGAAAAGCAATAACAATAACCAGTAACAATGGCACGGTACTATGAAAACGAAAAAATAGTATGGACACAACATGGACCACTAGCAGTCTAAGACAAAACACTAACAGACTATCCTCAAACCTAGTACGAAGTAGAAAAACGCTCAACTACCTCCTAACCTTCAACCCTAATACTCGACCTCCACATCTTCCTATCAAGGGCCATGTCATCGGAAATCGGAAATCTGAAGCCGCGCCATGTCCTGCCTGATCACCTCTCCCAATACTTCTTAGGCCGTCCTCTGCCTCTTCTCATACCCGCCAAAGCCAACCGCTCACAGCTCCTTACCAGGGCATCTAGGCTTCTTCTCCACACGTGCTCGAACCATCTAAGCCTCGCTTCCCGCATCTTGTCTTCCATGGGAGCTACGCCCACCTTCACCCGAATATCTTCATTCCTAATCTTATCCAGCCTGGTATGCCTGCACATCTATCTCAACATACTCATTTCTGATACTTTAATTTTCTAGATATGAGAATTCTTGACTGGCTAATACTCTACTCCATACAACATGGCCGGTCTAACCACCGCTCTATAGAACTTATATTTAAGTTTCGGTGGCACATTCTTGTCACACAAGACGCCAGATGCTAACCTCCATCGCCAGATGCTAACCTCCATTTCATCCACCCCACCCATATACGGCGGGTTACATCCTCGTCAATCTCCCTATCCCCTGGATAACTGACCTAAGGTATTTGAAACTTCCTCTCTGATGATGATTTGTGAGTCAAGCCTCATGTCCATGTCCGCTTCCTCAGACACGTCGCTGAACTTGCGCTTCAAGTATTCTATCTGAGTCGTGCTCAACTTGAAACCTTCAGACTCATGGGTTTGTCTCCAAACCTTCAACCTTTCATTAATGCCGTGTCGTGTCTCATCAATCAGAGCGAATAACATACACCATGGCACCTCCCCATAAATATGGTGTGTCAGTGCGTCCATCGCCAGGGCAAATAAGAACAGGCTGAGCGCAGATCCTTAGCGTAACCCCATAACAACCGGAAAATGCTCTGAGTCACCACCTACTGTCCTAACCCGAATCTTAGCTCCATCATGCATGTCCTTAATCACCCTAATGTAAGCTATCGGAACACCTTTTACCTCTAGGCATCACCAAATAACCTCCTTAGGGACCTTGTCATACGCTTTCTCTAGGTCAATAAACACCATGTGCAAATTCTTCTTTCTATCCTGTACTGTCCACCAACCTCCTAATAAGGTGGATAGCTTCTGTAGTTGAACGACCAGGCATGAACCCGAACTAGTTGTCGGATATAGACACCGACCTCCTCACCCTCACTTCCACCACCCTCTCCCAAACTTTCACGGTATGACTTAGTAACTTGATACCCCTATAATTGTTACAATTCTGGATATCACCTTTGTTCTTGTACAATGGTATCATCGTACTCCACCTCCATTCATATGGCATCCTTCTCGTCCTGAAAATAACCTTAAACAACCCAGTCAACCACTCCAAGCCTGCTCTACCCACATACCTTCAAAATTCTACCGAAATTTCGTCTGGCCCGGTCGCTCTGCCACTGCTCATCTTACGCACAACTCGCACGACCTCCTCAACCTTAATGCGCCTACAGTACCTAAAATCTCGGTGACTCTCGGAGTGCCCCAATTCACCTAGCACACTGTCTGTGTCCCCCTCTTCATTCTGAAGTTTATGAAAGTAAGTCTGCCATCTCCGCTTAATCTGAGGCTCTTCCATCAACACTCTGCCTTCCTCGTCTTTGATGCACCTCACTTGGTCCAGATCACGAGCCTTCCTCTCTCTCGCCTTGGCTAGTCGGGATAACTTCTTGTCCCCGCCTTTATCCCCAGTTCTTCATACAAATTCATATGTTGCAGTCTTAGCCTCCGTGACCGCTAACTTCGCCTCCTTCATTTTTCTTATAACTTTCTATGTTCGCTCTCCTCTCCTCCTCGTTTGTGCTCTCCACTAACTTCATGTACGCCACCTTCTTTGCTTCCACTTTTCCCTTGACCTCGTCATTCCACCACCAATCGCCTCTGTGACTGCAAGAGTAACCCTTCGTGACCCCTAACACCTCTCTCGCTGCCTCCCTTGTACAGTTCGCCGTCATTGTCCACATACCGCTTGCGTCCCCACTACTCATGCACAAAATGAAAACTAGAAGTGTTTTTTGTGTTGATTCGTAACCCTCACAACGTAACAAGGTACTATATTGACTGGATAGTGAAATAAAAATTAAAGTGAAATATAAATTAACTATATTAAGTGATAAATTTTTTAGTTGCTAGGGTTCCTAATGTGCTCTCTTAGCTCTCGCTTCTTATACATAAGTAGTGATGTTTTTCGTGTTGACTCTTATTGTTTCACATATTACAGAGAGGAGTGCTCTCTAGCTTAGCATATCGTGCAAATGCACACAACTGGTCACATGAATTATCAGATAAAGTTTTTTTTTGGGTGAATAATGGGATGCCCAATTCACATGGAGGTTAGGTTTTGTCCCCCTCCTTGGTGTATTTACTTTTTGGATTTTAATTTATGAGGTACGGGTCTAAGCCAAACCCCATGCAGCTACAAGGCAGTTTAATATAAAATATAAAAAAAGAAGAAGCTCTCACCTCTCCTATCTCAAAATTAATTTTAGTTCCTTTTTCGCTAAATTCACACTTGGCAAGACCCAAGTTTTTTGTCTAAAAGGCTTTTTGCCGAGTAAGCTATCAGCCTGGCTGATACCAAGAATCCCACATCGGCTGTTTAAGGGATAGTTGTTCTCTTTATATGGCTTGGACAATTCTCACCTCATGAGCTAGATTTTGGAGTTGAATGAGGTCCAAAGTTCATTTCTTTATCATGGTATCAGAGCAAGACCCATTCCAATTCTCGTTTTGTGATGTCGGACGCCTGTATTATATTATCCACACTCCAGATGTATGGTCCCGGGCATGTGAGGGAGTGTTGAAGAGAGTCCCTCATGGGCTGTTTAAGGGATGGGTGGTCTCTTTATATGGCTTGGTCAATACTCACCCCATGAGCTAGCTTTTGAGGTTGAGTTAAGCCCAAGGTCCATTTCTTTATCAAGGACAAAGTAGAAGGGAAAAGGTCAAATACTCTTGTACTTTGCATAAAGGTCTATATTTGTCCTCCGTTAGAAGTTGGGGCCAAACATACCCTCGGTGGTATACTTTTGGGCTAAAAATGCCCTTATTAACGGGCCTTTGTTTGAGTCTTAATTATCTCTGATTGTGCTGATTAGCAGTAGAGGCCGACACATTGCTCTATTTTAGTTATTCCCTTTTTTCCAGCTTCCTCCACTCCCCTCCAC
Source organism: Nicotiana otophora (assembly GCA_000715115.1). Classification (NCBI taxonomy): domain Eukaryota; kingdom Viridiplantae; phylum Streptophyta; class Magnoliopsida; order Solanales; family Solanaceae; genus Nicotiana; species Nicotiana otophora. The sequence continues at coordinate 181,812 of AWOL01S0016899.1, forward strand.
CTTCACACCAAAACAACCACTACTTCACTGCTGGTCTACCACCGTCTACCAAAAATTTCACCACTATTTTTACAGTCAGACCACCTTCATCAACACCACTTTCAGTCTCTCTCCCCAAAAAATCCCTCTTCATCACCGTAACTAAGTTCCATCAGAATAAAGGAACAGAATACAGCGTGAAATCAGTGGGGATGAACGCCCAAATGAACAGTAACAACAATGGGGCTCAAGGAGCCATGCCGAATCAGTGTGAAAATGCTAAGCCAAGTTGGATTTCTTGCGAAATAGACGCAGTAGCTTTAGTTATATTGTTGTCTTCTTCGTTCCTCCATGGCTACATAATTCTTCATTGTTTAAAATTACTTGTGGTCATCTATTCTAAATGCTTAAACCATAAAGGTGGGTCTTTATCTCTTTCTCTTTGTTCCTATATGTTAACATTTTAGTGGTTTTGCTTCTCGTCAATTGTTGTTTCTACTATTTTAAGAGCAATTTTCTCCTAAGAACTTTTAGATTGCAGAGTAGGTGAAGAGAGTACATATAGATATTCAGAGAAAAACGAGGAGATTTTGGGCAAGTAAAGAAGAAGTTAAGAGAATTGATAAGAAGGGAGATTTGGGTTTGAAGAATGAGTGCGTCTAGGTTCATAAAGTGCATAGCTGTTGATTGATCTGTGGGTAAAGCTTGCCTTCTCTTGGGGGTGGGTACACAGGCAACAAAATGAAGGGGAGGGGTGGTGGTAAATGTGGCTAATATGGTTGGGTTAAAATTAAGCTGACACATGACAATCACTTAAAAACTAATTAGACTTTAATAGTTGTCCGTTAGTAAGTAAGGGCATTTTAGCCAAAAGTATAACGGTGAGGGTATGATTGACCTCAACTTCTGACGGAGGGTAAATATAGACCTTTTTGCGAAGTACAAGGGCAATTTGGACCTTTTCCCTAAGTAGAAACCTGAACAGAGGACCGACAGTAGCGCTAGCTGGTTCTCAACATAAATTCCTTGATCCTAATGGTCCATTAAGTAGATTGTTTTAACATGAGTGAGCAGGTCTATTTCTTCTTGCTGTTTATTGTGCCAATTCCAGAGCTATGCCACTTTATAAAAATAAAAAAAGAAATCCTGCTATGCTTACATGTTATTTCTATTTGAACTAGAATCTGATGAAATAATGAAAAGCTTGTGGGGTCACAATTCCACCACCCCAGGAGCAGAGTGCTTCCTGCTTTCAAGTTATTTAGGTCAGTGGGGTTCTTTGTTACAGTTTGCTTTTTCCTGATTAGTTTTTCCATGGAAAGCAGAATTGTTGTGCGACAAGATTATACAGTGCCACACGTGCCACTTAGAGTTCTGTATCCATGTTCTTTGTAAACATGAAACATATAAAGATGGTAGATCACGTTCTATTTTCATCTTTGCTTTGAATGGTGATTGCAGGCACTGTCTGAGCTCCACGATCGAATTCCACCTTTCCCCAGGGATGTGGCCATGAAGATCATTGAGGAAGATTTGGGTTCTCCTGTTACGACATATTTTAGCTACATCTCTGAAGAACCTGTTGCTGCAGCTTCATTTGGTCAGGTGGCTTTTTTATCTCTGTTTTGTAGATGGTTTTAATATTTGTAATTGTAGGATATTTCACTGTGCACCCTTTTACGTAATATTGAAGATATGAGAAATGTCATTGATATGCTTAATATCACAAAATTGTTTATTCATAATATTGTCTTTATACGGTATAGGTGTATAAAGGGAGTACACTCGATGGTTCAAGTGTGGCAGTGAAAGTTCAGCGACCAGACTTGCACCATGTAGTAGTTCGGGATGTATATATTCTTCGTGTTGCGGTTCGTGTCTAAATTACCTGTGCCAGATTTTTTCCCCGTATAATCATTGAATTCAAGACTAACCTAGCAATTAATTGCTTCAGCTTGGACTCGTGCGGAAGATAGCCAAAAGGAAAAATGATCTTCGTCTATATGCAGACGAGCTCGGAAAAGGGTTGGTTGGGGAGTTAGATTACACCTCGGAAGCTGAAAATGCTTTGGAGTTTAAGGTATTTGATCGGTTTTTGTACAACCTCTTCCTCCCTTTCATAAGCAAAAAAAATGAAATGAAAAAACGAAGGAAAAAGGAAGAAAAATAAGAAGAAAATAGGGAGAAGTCAGTTAGATAAAAATCAAAAGCAGCTGTAAAATTACAAATGAAGGTCCTACTAGCTAATTGCAGATGCTTTTGATGGATTTAGATGTTAAACCATGATAGTGGTCCTTGGTGGTGTCTGCAAGATTTATAAGCTTCACATAATTTTTTCACTGTTGGTTGATGTAATGCCTTCAAATTTAAGATGATATCTCAACTTTCCTTTATTCAATGTGGTGATTGCTGTTGTGACAAAGACAAGCATGTCTGAAATTGATCTGCTCCTCATATAAAAGAAGCAATGTGCCATTCTGATGCACTGAAGTAAGATACTAACCAGGACCTTGCTTCCTTGTTTGTTACTCCCTCTGTTCCAATTTATGTGAACCTGTTTGACTGGGCACGAAGTTTAAAAAAAATGAATACTTTTGGAATTTGTGGTCCTAAACAAGTCAAAAAGGGGCCCAGACTATTTGTGTGGTTATAAAAGCTTCTCATTAAGGGTAGAATTGTAAGTTTAAGCAAAATTGTTTACAAATTTAGAAAGGGGTCATTCTTTTTGGAACTGACCAAAAAGGAAATAGGTTCACATAAACTGGAACGGAGGGAGTATTTAGTTGATTTTGGGCGCATGTTGAAGTTGGAGTTTATTTGAAGTGATTATCCAACAAGCGCATACAGTTTTGCCATGAAATTATGGTGCTCCAACCTAAATTGCTTGGTTACACATACAATTTTGTCTTTTGAGAGTTTAATCCTTTTCTTCTGGATCATAGATGAGACTCTTTTCTACGTATGTTCTTTTCCTTTTCAATGAGTAACTGAGAATATGCTCTAGCTATGAGACTCTTTCCTCCATTTGTTTTTTTTTGGTTCCTTTTCAATTAGTAACTGAGTATATGCTCTAGTTATTGTCTTTCACTATCTCTTGTCAAACATCTACTGCAGGAAGTTCATTCTAGATATTCTTTCATCCGTGTTCCAAATGTTTATCAAGGTCTAAGTGGAAAGAGAGTTTTGACTATGGAATGGTTGGTTGGTGAGAGTCCAACTGATTTGATGATGATATCCACCGAGGATTTTGTTGTTCATCAATCAACACATGGAGAGGGGCGCCAAAGTGAAGCTAAACGCCGTCTGCTTGATCTGGTGCATTTAGTTCTGTTCTTTAATCATTCTTTACTTCATTGAGAACAAGACATTATTATCCTTATTGTATAGCTATTTAAGCATTTACTAAGGTGCTTAATTCAAGGTCAACATGTTATATAGATCAAGAATTTTAACGATCTTTAGATAAAGCTGTGGGAATTCGAAATTAATAGAGAGAAAGGAGTCAGCAAAATGGTACATCTTTGTGCTTGATGAATTATGGCAAGATCAATATGATCAAAGGTGGCTATGTTAGGTACCCACTTTCAGCTTGATTTTTCTCTTCCAATCTGGAAAAGAAAATGGAAAGTAGACTTGAGTAGTTATCTTGAAAGGTTAAGGAACTATCTTCTTTAGCATGGCATGATGTGAGATGCATCATTCTAATATCGTTGATCCTTTCATGCTGATAGATTCTTCTCTATCAACTACTGCTCTAGGTTAACAAAGGAGTGCAGGCATCACTAATTCAACTCCTTGACACTGGGTTAATACATGCTGATCCACATCCTGGAAATTTAAGATACACATCATCAGCACAAATAGGGTATCTTTATGGTTTCTGCTGAAATAATCAATTTTCTATTAGACGCAAAGAAGTTGGAATGTTGTACTTATTGCTCCCATCGAACTCTCCCTTGTTGTAGGTTTCTTGATTTTGGCTTGCTTTGTCGGATGAAAAGGAAGCATCAGTATGCTATGCTTGCATCCATTGTGCACATTGTAAATGGTGATTGGGGATCTCTTGTGCTTGATCTAACTGAAATGGATGTTGTTACGCCAGGGACTAATTTACGCCTTGTCACCATGGTATTATCTACATATCTTAGCACATCATTTTTTACTTTTCAATCTTGTGGTGTTCTGGTGCATAAAAGTATCCGATGCATATCTTTAAAGCCAACTGCTTTAAGCTCAAATGGATATCAGCTCTATAGGCTACTAACATCACCTTCTTTTTGAAAAAATTAACCAGGATTTGGAAGTTGCTTTAGGGGAAGTTGAATTTAAGGGTGAACTTCCTGACATCAAGTTTAGTCGGGTAAGGATTGTAAATTTATCAGCAGTAGTACTTGTGTTGCTTTCTCATGTTAAGTCGATGGTACCAGTGCACAGAGCCTAGTTGGCTTGTATTTTGAAAATTGTTTCTGAATATATAGAGTAGTAATTATGTGTACTGTTTATAATCAGGTTTCTTTTGGAAGTAATAGCTTCTTTATGATATCTGAACACTTATTGTGATTAATGAAACTGATTAGACCAGAAACAAAAAGAAAACCTAATTCAATGAGGTGAAATAATCCAAACAAAGCTGGTCCATTTATAGCATTTCCATTGCATTTCCACTAACCATATTCTTTAGCTTATACTCCCTATGTCCCACTTTATGCGACACACTTTCCTTGTTAGTCTCACAAAAAGAATGCCAACTTTCTCTTTTTGGAAACTGTTTAGCATCCCTATTTTACACTTAATGACATGATTTGTTGGGACCCAATTGATATGAAAGTTTATTCTTCTAGGAGAGGAAAAATGAAAGACATGTGGAACTCTCACTACCATTCATTTAAAAGGATTATTTTGGTACTTTGTATATATTTGGTTTACATGTCAAAAGTCTTCTTTAATTCTTAAATTCTGTGCCTAGCCAAACACCTTCACATAAAATATGACGGGGAGAGTAATAATTAGTCAGCTTAGTATCCAAGAATTTTTTTAATTCCCTCAGTATAAATTGTAATGGGTCTTCGGTAAGTGGACATACTAAGGCCAAGTTGCTACCCCTTTAAATTGGATTGGTTGTAAGTGAACAATGGGCTTCTTCCAGAAGTGTAAAAGAAGACTTTATGAAAGCTATTGACTACTCCGAACAACCGGAGAGATTTTGAGAAGAGTTTTAATGCTACATAGCTTTGATTCCTATGAAAAAAGCAGCCAGGGAAGTGAAGGACCTTAGGCCTATTGGGTTATTGGAAGTTTCTGCAAGATTGTTACTAAGTTGCTCACAAAAAGATTACAGTGAGAGTTATGCCAAAGCTGATTTCCAACATACAGATGTCTTTCTTGAAAGGGAGGCAAATTATGGATGCAGCTTTAATTGCAAATGACCGTCTTCGCTCTAAGGGATAGGAAACCAAGCATAATGTGCAGACTTGATATTGCAAAGGCATAGGATCATGTTAATTGGGGCTTCCTTCTCAATGTTCTTACAGATTTGGGCTTTTTCAGAAGTAGCAAAAATTGGATTTAGCATTGCATCACTACAGTTCGACTCTCTATTCCTATTAATGGCACCCCACAAGGATTCTTTGCTACGCAAAGAGGGTTGAGACAAGGAGACCTAATCTCCAATCCAATTCCTGTCGGTGATGGAAGGTCTCGGTGGAATGATGATTTTTGCAGTAAATGAAGGCTGGATCAAGGGCTTTAAGATGAGTAGAGGACAGCAAAGAGATCTCTCCAACACATCTTCAATATGCTGAGGATACACTCAATTTTGGCGAACAAGAAGTGAGACAACTAAGGTATCTGAGATTGATTTTTAATGTCTTGAGGCTATTTGCAGGGCATCATGTCAGTTGGGCAAAAAGCAGGCTAAATGCAGTCAATTCAGTAGTACAATTGCACAACCTGGCAGCTATTCTTTGCCGTCACACAGAAAGTCTCCCAACAGTATATCTTGGATTGCCTTTAGGGGCAAAACACAAAGCTGATTCTATATGGCAAGATGTGATTGAAAAATATGAAAAGAGACTATCCAATTGGAAGAAACAATACTTTTCTCTTGGGGGACGCTTGATTCTAGTTACTAGTGTATTGGACGCAATGCCGGCATATGTTACGTCTTTGTTTTCCAATGCCTATTAAAGTAGAAAAGAGAATGGACAAGTTTGAGAAGATGTCAAATTAAACTCTGTCACCACACAAAAAGGAGGAGGTTTGGGTATCAAGAATCTAAAAATGCAATGATGAAATGGTGTTGGAGATTTAATGATGAAGACAACACTTCATGGAGAAAGGTCTTCACTGTGAAGTATGTCAAATGAATGAATGGGTTTCAAAGATGGGTCCCCACCTCATTGAGTGAGTGTTTGGAGAAACATTAGAGCTCTTTGGCTATCCTTTTCTCAGACTACTGCAATCAGAGTTGGCCATGGAAGAAAAGTATCTTTATGGCCTTGGCAATTGGCTAGGACATTCACCTCTTAGAGATCTATTTCCTATGCTTTACGATCTAGCTTAAGATACCAAACTTACTTTAGCACAAAGCAGGGAGGGTAATAGTTGGAACATTCTCTCTAGAAGAAATCCTAATGGCTGGGAAGTTAGAAATATTACAAAAATTTTAATCTTTTATCTTCATTTTCTGGTTTTGACAACAATACTGATCAGTTAATCTGGCGAGGGCAGGGCAATGGTTCACTCACAGTCAATTCATGCTACAAGATGCTAATCAGCTTACTTTGGCCCATGGATGAGAATTTTGAAAAGTAAGGCACCAACAAAAGTCTTGTGTTTTATGTGGTTGGTCACGGAAGAAGCATGGCTGACTAAAGACAATCTACAAAGGAGAGGGATACAGCTAGTCAATAGATGCTACATGTGCGGAATAGAGGCAGAATCAGTTAACCATCTTTTCCTACATTGCTCTATATCTACACAGATTTGGCAGATGTGCCTTAACTTTTGGAATCAAAGTGGGCTATGGAAAAAGAGCTGCTGAACTTCTTTCATGCTGGAAGCCTCGAACAGAAAAGGGCTATCCAAGAACCTGAAGAAGACTTGGGATACCATACCTGCCTGTATACGGTATGGTTTATTTGGAAAGAGAAATAGAAGATGTAATGAGGACAAGAGAGCTCTATTGTTAAAGTTAAATCTGATTGCATTATGGTGCTAACCTTTTGCTGTAAAATGGAATTGGTTAGTGATGAACTTTTGTTACAGCTTATAGAAGCTTTTGTATTGACAGTGGAGGGGTTCCTTTCTTTTGTTTTTTCCGTTCCTTTTTTGGATGTTGTGAGAAGGTACGGGAGAAAATATGTTATTGATATTGGATGATAAATACAATACAAGAGGT
>AWOL01S0016906.1:0-26045 GCA_000715115.1 Nicotiana otophora
CCCTCCCCCTCCACACAAAAAGTTGGGCAAGATACTTACCTCAAACAAGCTAAATCAATCCCCTAATAAGCCTTTCCCACATAAATCCAACTCCAGATGGCTCAAATCTAGCCAAAATAACTTAATAACATAAATTCAAGCCATAGGAAGCAATTCCGGATAATAAAGTTTCAATCTTTAATGAAAATCAAAAAGTCAACTAAAAAAGTCAAACCCGGGCTTGCACCGTGGAACCCGACCAAACTCACAAATTCCGAATACTCATTATGATATGAGCCCAACCATACTAAAATTATCCAATTCCGACCTCAAATCGACCTTCAAATTCTCAATTTACTGTTTAGGAAAGTTTTCACAAAAATCTCTAATTTCTCCAACTTTAATCAATAATTAAATGATAAAACAAAGAAAAAATCATGAATAATGAACAAATCCGAGTAAAAAATACTTACCCCGATCCAAACCTTGAAGATCCCCTCCAAAATCTCCCAAAACTAAGCTCTCTAACTCAAAAAGTGAAAAATAAAATAAAACCCTCAATTTTCTCTATTTCAGGCATTTTGCATCTGTAGGCTCACTGTCGCATTTGTTGAAAATTCATACCAGATGCGACTTCCACTTAAGCCCAGAACTTCCGCTTATGCGAACCCATATGCACTTATGTACGTCCGCTTCTGCGGAAAATGACCGCATCTGTGGTCCCAAGCCAACAGACCAACATCCGCTTCTGCAGTTGCGCACAATTGTCCGCACCTACGGACCCAGCTTCTAAGCCCAAACTCACTTTTGCGGCCAAGAGCCTCTTCTGTGGTGCCACACTTGCAGTCATACCATCGCATGTGCGATTGCACCAGAACTCAGCAGGCATAAAAAATCCTCCTAGTCTCCAATAGGTCCGAACTCAACCCGATACACACCCGGGGCCCCGGAAACCTGCCCGAACATATCATCAAGTCTCAAAACACAACAATGAACCTACTCGAGGCCTTAAATCACGTCAAATAATATCAAATCTACAAATCACACTCCAATTCAAGGCTAATAAAACTAATGAACATTCAACTTCCAAAACTAATGCCAACTCATATCAAACATACTGCGAATGAGCTCAAATTTTTCATGCATGTCCCAAATGATACAACGGACCTATACCAACTCCAGAAATTACAATACGAGCTCGATATCAATAAAAGCATTACTCGGTCAAACCTATCAACCTTCCATACCTTCAACATAACTTAATAACATAAATACAAGCCATAGGAAGCAATTTCGGATAATAAAGTTTCAATCTTTAATGAAAATCAAAAAGTCAACTAAAAAAGTCAAACCCAGGCTTGCACCGTGGAACCCGACCAAACTCACAAATTCCGAATACTCATTACGATATGAGCCCAACCATACTAAAATTATCCAATTCCGACCTCAAATCGACCTTCAAATTCTCAATTTACTGTTTAGAAAAGTTTTCACAAAAATCTCCAATTTCTCCAACTTTAATCAATAATTAAATGATAAAACAAAGATAAAATCATGAATAATGAACAAATCCGAGTAAAAAACACTTACCCCGATCCAAACCTTGAAGATCCCCTCCAAAATCTCCCAAAACTGAGCTCTCTAACTCAAAAAGTGAAAAATAAAATAAAACCCTCAATTTTCTCTATTTCAGGCATTTTGCATCTGTAGGCTCACTGTCGCATTTGCTGAAAATTCATACCAGATGCGACTTCCACTTAGGCCCAGAACTTCCGCTTATGCGAACCCATATGCACTTATGTACGTCCGCTTCTGCGAAAAATGACCGCACCTGTGGTCCCAAGCCAACAGACCAACATCCGCTTCTGTAGTTGCGCACAATTGTCCGCACCTACGGACCCAGCTTCTAAGCCCAAACTCACTTTTGCGGCCAAGAGCCTCTTCTGTGGTGCCACACTTGCGGTCATACCATCGCATATGCGATTGCACCAGAACTCAGCAGGGATAAAAAATCCTCCTAGTCTCCAATAGGTCCGAACTCAACCCGATACACACCCGGGGACCCGAAACCTGCCCGAACATATCATCAAGTCTCAAAACACAACAATGAACCTACTCGAGGCCTTAAATCACGTCAAATAACATCAAATCTACAAATCACACTCCAATTCAAGGCTAATGAAACTAATGAACATTCAACTTCCAAAACTAATGCCAACTCATATCAAACATACTGCGAATGAGCTCAAATTTTTCATGCATGTCCCAAATGATACAACGGACCTATACCAACTCCAGAAATTACAATACGAGCTCGATATCAATAAAAGCATTACTCGGTCAAACCTATCAACCTTCCATACCTTCAACATAACTTAATAACATAAATACAAGCCATAGGAAGCAATTTCGGATAATAAAGTTTCAATCTTTAATGAAAATCAAAAAGTCAACTAAAAAAGTCAAACCCAGGCTTGCACCGTGGAACCCGACCAAACTCACAAATTCCGAATACTCATTACGATATGAGCCCAACCATACTAAAATTATCCAATTCCGACCTCAAATCGACCTTCAAATTCTCAATTTACTGTTTAGAAAAGTTTTCACAAAAATCTCCAATTTCTCCAACTTTAATCAATAATTAAATGATAAAACAAAGATAAAATCATGAATAATGAACAAATCCGAGTAAAAAACACTTACCCCGATCCAAACCTTGAAGATCCCCTCCAAAATCTCCCAAAACTGAGCTCTCTAACTCAAAAAGTGAAAAATAAAATAAAACCCTCAATTTTCTCTATTTCAGGCATTTTGCATCTGTAGGCTCACTGTCGCATTTGCTGAAAATTCATACCAGATGCGACTTCCACTTAGGCCCAGAACTTCCGCTTATGCGAACCCATATGCACTTATGTACGTCCGCTTCTGCGAAAAATGACCGCACCTGTGGTCCCAAGCCAACAGACCAACATCCGCTTCTGTAGTTGCGCACAATTGTCCGCACCTACGGACCCAGCTTCTAAGCCCAAACTCACTTTTGCGGCCAAGAGCCTCTTCTGTGGTGCCACACTTGCGGTCATACCATCGCATATGCGATTGCACCAGAACTCAGCAGGCATAAAAAATCCTCCTAGTCTCCAATAGGTCCGAACTCAACCCGATACACACCCGGGGCCCCGAAACCTGCCCGAACATATCATCAAGTCTCAAAACACAACAATGAACCTACTCGAGGCCTTAAATCACGTCAAATAACATCAAATCTACAAATCACACTCCAATTCAAGGCTAATGAAACTAATGAACATTCAACTTCCAAAACTAATGCCAACTCATATCAAACATACTGCGAATGAGCTCAAATTTTTCATGCATGTCCCAAATGATACAATGGACCTATACCAACTCCAAAAATTACAATACGAGCCCGATATCAATAAAAGCATTACTCGGTCAAATCTATCAACCTTCCATACCTTCAACTTTCCAACTTTTGCCATAAAATACTAAATTAACCTACGTACCTTCAAATCAACATCCGGACATATCTCTAAATCCAAAATCACCATACGAAGATATCGGAACCATCAAAACTCCATTCCGGAGTCGTCTACAGAAAAGTCAAACTCCGGTCAGCTCTTCCTACTTAAGCTTTCAACCTTGAGACTAAGTGTCCCAATTCACTCCGAAACTCATCTGAAACCAAATCAACCACCCGGCAAGTCACATAACCACAATTGAACACAGAGGCGGACCTACGTTGCGGGTTCAGGGGTCACAGGACCCCGTTAGCCTCGGCAAATACTCTGTATATATATATATATATATATATACTCTCTTCTCTCTTAGATAAAATAAGACAATACTAAACTGAATATGANTATATATGGAACCCTTAAATAATTTGCTCGTGCCCCCAAACACAAAAGGGCTGACTGGCGAAGTGGTTGGCTGGGGCGCTTAATTTTCCTTCTTTGTTGAATGTCGTGGGTTCGAAACCCAGTTAAGCCATTCCTCCTCCTTCCTACTTTAGTTCTCGCTTTTTCTTCTCCTTTCTATCTTAGTTCTCGCTTTTTTTTCTCCTTTCTATTTTATACTTAATAGCAAATTGCTTTAATTTTATATTTATCTTTTTTTTAATTCAATTATTGTTTAACACTAACACATAACATTCAACTTCATTAATTTTTATTTTTCAAATCCCTCCCTTAAATTAAAAGCCTCAAATTGTAATTTATCGCTTCACAAATAGAAAAATGTCAATTCTTTTGCCACAACTTTCTTTAACAATTACTTTGACTCCAACTCAACAATGGCAATTAAGAGTTTGAAACTCTTCTTCAGTTCTTTGACTATTAACATACCCTTAATCTTGATTTCATGAGTAACATTTTGATATTTTAAAGTCTGAACGCCCTTTTGATTACTGACCCCCTTTTTAAAATTAATAAACGAGAATTTTTAAAGTGTGAAAGATGCTTAATCAAAACCTTCTCTTCCAATAACATCGATTTTGCGAAGAAATCTCTTTCTGTTCGGTGCTTTCTTTTTCTTTAGAACTTATTTTTGTTTATACTTAGATGATAAGTCATCATAATCATTAAGTTTTCAAAATATTGAACACCAAATTTCATCGCTAGTGATTAGTATACAATGGTGCCCCCGTCGTGCTCAGATCCTGGGTCCGCCTCTGATTGAACATAGAGGAGGCAATAAATAGGGGAACGGGGCTAAAATACTCAAAAACGACCGGTCGGATCGTTACAACCAACAATTTCGACCTTAGTCGTTGCGGTTTTCACATACGATACTTTTAATAACTAAAGCATTAATCTCCAACATTAAAAAAAAAAGGATGTCTTATTATTACCATTTCCAAGATTAATTAAGGTCACCTTTGGAGAATAAAAAAGATGTGTGAACTCTAATGATTAAAAGTCATATTCCTATGTTTATACTTGTGAATGCAGAACGACTTCACCAGAGAACCTTTATCCTGTACCACTTGCGCAATTTAAAATATTTTTTTGGTACAACTTGCGCAATTGCTTAAATGCAGCAATGTCCTGCAGAAATTAAATTTGAAGGACTAAAGGAAACAGCTATGGACTATCGTACATCTGTTTGTGCTCTATTTATTTTTCTTTTTGCTGCAAGCAGCCTTGAGATTGTTTGCGCCCAAATTCGTCGTACCAATGTCAGTTGTTTTGAGAATGAGAGAAGAGCTCTTATCCAATTCAAGGAAAACCTAGTTGATCAATCAAATCGCTTGTCGTCGTGGATTGGAGATAACTGTTGCAAATGGGATGGAGTTGGTTGTAACATCGTAACTGGCCATGTCGTGAATCTTGATCTTTCTAACAAATTTCCTAATGATGAAGATTTAGACACAGTAATGAGCAGGGAGAGCTGGAAGAACTGGGAAAAGTTCAAAGGAACTGTCTTGGGAGGTGAGCTAAATCCTTCTTTGCTTAAATTAAAGCATTTACGTTACCTCGACTTGAGCTACAATGACTTTTCAAGAATTCAAATTCCACCATTTCTTGGATCGTTGAAAAACTTGAGAGTGCTCAATCTTTCATGTGCTGGCTTTGGTGGAAAAATCCCCCATCATCTTGGAAACCTATCAAGGTTAGAACATTTAAACTTAGGAATTTGCAAAACCTTTTTTGTCGCAGCGCGCAATGTTTTTGAAGCGGATAGTGTTCCCTGGGTTGCTAGGCTTACTTCTGTAAGAACCTTACACTTTGTTGGATTGNGTCATATCCCATTTTCTTTAGGTGCTTTAGGGATTCAACTTAGCTATTTGCATTTGCAAAACAACAGGCTAAGCGGGAAGCTCCCCTCGACTCTTCAAAATTTGACGAATTTGAGATCACTTCACTTGGGAGAAAATAATTTCAAGGATACTATCCCTGCATGGCTTGGTAGGAGGGTAAAGTCATTGCAAATTCTGAGGCTAAATTCAAATGAATTTTTTGGTGACATTCCCTTACAACTATGCCAAATCCGTTTCTTGTGTGTTTTAAATCTTGCTGGCAATAACTTGGATGGAAGCATCCCTCATTGTTTTAGAAACTTTACTTGCATGAGAATCAAATCAAGGTACGACACTTCTTTTGGATTTCGCTATAATGAGAGAGTTGATCACAATATGAAAGGGAGATCTCTGGAGTATTCTGATAGTCAAATATCATTGCTCAAGTTCATGGATCTTTCAGAAAACAAGTTTATAGGACGTATTCCGGAGGAATTAACAGAGCTCGAAGGGTTGCTGAGTTTAAATTTGTCAAGCAATAATCTCAACGGAAGCATCCCAAAGACGTTAGGCAATATGAAACAACTCCAGTCCCTCGATTTGTCTCTGAACAAGCTCTCCGGTCCAGTTCCTCAAGGTTTGGCTTCTTTGAACTATTTGAGCTACTTGAACTTATCATTTAACAAATTATCAGGTCCAATTCCTACTGGAAATCAGCTCCAGTCATTGGATGACAAGTCCATCTATGCTGGAAACAATGGGCTTTGTGGATGGCCACTCTTGAGAAGTTGTCATGACAAGAAATCAACATCTCATCAGAATCAGCCAAATCTTGATCAGGACGATAAAGGTGGCGCGGACTCTATTCGTTTATGGTTCTACGCTGGAATAGGACCTGGTTTCTGTGTTGGCTTCGTAGGGGTGATTGTTGTTTTGCATTTCAACAAATCCTGGCGTGTCATGTACTTTCAGTTCCTGGAGGATGTCTGCAACAAGTTATGAATAAACGTTGATTTCGGAAAAAAGTGAAATTTTTTTGAAAAAAAGAGAATTTTCTTATGTCCAAAGAGGTTCTAAAAGCGTACTGTAAATTGATTTTTGGAAATTACTTATGTTGAATTGAAGCATGCACAATATGCATTTACAATTTTCTCGTTAAGGCTTTCCTTTTATATAATACCCAAGAAAATTGGATTAAAAACGAGTGAAATATTAATTCTTTAATTTGTGCGAATTGTCTACCGTTTTTTGAAAAACTACGTACTGTAATTTAACTTCTAGAAATGACATACACAAGTATATAATATGAAAATATTGTTGATAGAACCTTCTCATTACGAGCTTTTTGTTTTTATGTTTTAATAACAAGCGGTATTATATGGGTATTTCTTATAATTTACCCTTTGTTTTATTGAATACTGTTATGTTATAATTTTAGGTATATTTGTTTGCTTGATGGGAATACTGATGGGTACACTGGAATATTCGTATGTCTATTGTTAGTTTGATTGAAACATTGATATACATTAGTAGTATATTAAAAAAGCGTAAATATTTAAAAAGTAAAAACTTTAACAATTAAACATGGGCACAGTTTTTAATTCATGTTTCAAAAATATTTTTTCCAATCTAGAAAATCGCCTAATACTTTTTTTTCCTTGTTGAAAGACAGTTTTTAAGGAAAAAGATATAACAATTGGGAGAGTAACAAATTTCCATATTAGTTGATCAATACAATACGTAATTTCATAAATTGGGATAAATTGTGTAAAGAAATCTTCTAAATGGGAGTATAATTATGTTTTTTCTTTCAAGAAAGAAACCAAACAAGTTTGGGCTAGTTAAAAAAAAAAAGCCAACATGCAGCAACGGCGGACATAGAGTTATGATATCGGGTTCACTTGAACTCAGTGTTTTCAACGTGGAATATACATTTATTATGTGTAAAAGTTATTACATTTACAATAAATGGTGAATCAGACCCATAATTTGAAAAGTTAGGTTGAAAAAATAAAGGATTTCTAATCATCTTATTATCCTATAATACTATAACATATACCAATTAAACGAAACGAAAAAAAGAAAAGAAAAGATATCATGAGTTTAATGCTAGGAAAATTAAAGATTGAAAAGTCGAGTAGAAATCCTAGATTTGCCTATGGCAACATGCATTTAGTGTAGCTCCCATGATGTTAATGGGGCCTGAAATATCTGGATTACAATAAGATAAAGAGAGCATATTTATATTCATGTGTATATTATGTGAATTACGTCCAACCATTGGATGTTTGGCAAGCATGGTTCATGGAAAGTCATGTCAAGGTGCATTTCTCATTTTGTCATAGGGCAAGCTACATAGTATCCCAGGAAAACAAAAAGTGTGATTTACGAACACGTCTGATTGACAAATGACCCCATGAGCAAATTGACACGTGAAAAATCAACCAAAACCAAAAAGGAAAAGCTCTAACATTAAATTCTTTTCCTCCTCACTTTCTCCATTAGTCTTCCTCGTTATTTCTCATCTTTCATCTCTTCTATTATATATGTGTGTCCTTTTAAATTTTTTTTCCTTATTCTCTCCTAGTTTTTCCTATCTTCTTCTCATCTGTCTTCTTTTTTCTTTTTCTTTTTCTCTTTCTTCCTCGCTTAAAACTCTCTCGTTTTCTCGCCATTCATAAACCTTCAAAAATAAAGAAGTGGATAACAAAAAAACAAAAGAGTTTTAAGTGAATAATACTGAAGAAATGCTTAGTTAGTAAGTTGAAAGGAAGAAGAAAACATGAGTACATCAGTATTTAAGGCATGAAGAGTTTGTTTCTACACTTGCACCTCCAAACTTCAGGATATTGTAACGATCCATCGTTCGTTTTGTGTATTTGACCCTTGTTTTCTCTTTTAAAGCATTCTGTATGTGCATTTGTGGTTGTATGACTTGCAGGGATGGTTGATTTTGTTTCGGAGAGATTTTGAATTGATGTGGACCAATTGGTTCTTAGTTTTGAAGCTTAAGTTGGAAATATTGACCGATAGTTAACTTTTGTGAAAATGAATCCGGGATGGTATTTTGATGGTTCCAATAGGTTCGTATGTGGTAATTTTGGACTTAGGCGTAAACTCAAAATTGGATTCGGAGGTTCCTAGGTTGAGTTGGCTCTTTTTGCCGAAAGTTGGCAATATGAAGATTTAGAAATTTCTAGGTTTGACCATAGGTTGATTTTATAACTATTTAGTTCGGATTTTGGTTTCAGGACTTGAAATAGGTCCGTTTTTCCATTTGAAACTTGTATGTAAAGTTTGGTGTCATTCCGAGTTGGTTTGGTAGGAATCGGACGCTTGGTCGTGATTTTAGTGATTCTTGAGTTTCATTGTAATTTTTATGTGTTTTGGTATCCGATTCGTGGTTCTAAATATTATTTGAGTTCGTGAGCGAGTTCGCATGATATTTTTAGAGTTATGTGGATGTTCAGTGTGGAGCCCCGGGGAATCTGGTGAGTTTCGGACGTGTTTCAGAATGGTTTAGACTTGATTCATATTTGCTGGTGTGCTGGTGCTGCAGTTATCTCAAATGTGAGGACCAGTTCATATTTGCGAAGGGAATATCACATTTGCAAAGGGGGCAGTGGATGGCAGGCTTCCCACTTGCGAAGCCAGCCTTGCAAATGCGAAGAGGGATTGGGTTGGGGGCAGGTCGCTTTTGCGACCAATAAAGCGACCAATTGGCCGCTTTTGCGAAGGGGACTGATGTGAAGTCTAGGGTCGTAATTGCGACATTCCTTGGGCTCAGTAGGCGTCGCTTTTGCGATTAAATGATCGCATTTGTGAGGGGTCGCATTTGCAAATCGCAGGTCGCATTTGCGACATCCACAGCTAAACAAATAGTGGGATTTCGGGGCTTAATCCCATTTTATCATATTTTTGAGTCCAAGACTTGATGAGAGGCGATTTTAGGAGGATATTTTTATACAAATCTATTGGGTAAGTGATTTTAACTCCATTTTGATATTATAACATAATCATTTATGAATTTTAACATTTAATGCACGTGATTTGAAGAGAAATTTTAGGGATATTTGACTATATTTTAAAAAATAAATATTTGAGATTTGAGAGTCGAATTGGATTCGGATTTGAAAACTAAATAGATATATGGACTCTTGGGGTTAAGGGTATTCGAGATCTACCCTTTGGCTAGGGTTTTGACCGGACGGGCCCGAGGTTGACTTTTGGAGAATTTTGTAAAGTTCTTAACTTTATTAATCGAAATTGGTTTCTCTTGCATTGTTTGTTATTATTAAGTCATTTTTTGCTAGATTTGAGTCGAGCGGAGGTGAATTTTAAAGAAAAAGTATTTTTAGAGTTAGACAAAGTGGGTTGCTCTGATGGTAAGCACCCTCTACTTCCAACCAAGAGGTTGTAAGTTCGAGTCACCCCAAGAGCAAGGTGGGGAGTTCTTGGAGGGAAGGATGCCGAGGGTCATTTGGAAACAGCCTCTCTACCCAGGGTAGGGGTAAGGTCTGCGTACACACTACCCTCCCCAGACCCCACTAGTGGGATTATACTGGGTTGTTGTTGTTGTTGTTGTTGAATTGACCTAATTGAAGTAAGTATCTTGCATAACTTTGTGTGGGGTAATTACCCCTTAGAATTTGGTCGATATTGTATTATTTGTACTCTATGGAATGACGCGTACGTAAGGTGATGAGTGTGTACACAGATGTATGGGTGATAATTGACCGAATTAGACCTTATGCTATGTAACGACCCGACCAATCGTTTTGAGCTTTAACATTCCATTCGGTGGTTTGAGACTTTGAGTAGCTTCATATTATATATTATGAATAGCGTGTATGGTTGGTATTGGTTTTCGAACGGTTCAGGATTGATTTGGAAGAATAATTTTTGTTTTAAAAGCTTTAAGTTAGAAGAGTTGACCAAGGTTTGACTTTTGCATAAACGAACTCGGAATCTAGTTTTAATTATTCCAATAAGTTTGTATGATGATTTTGGACATGTCCACAATGTTTGGTTAAATTCCGATGAGTTTTGGATAAGTTTGGATTGTATGGTGATTGTTTACCGTTTCGACGTTGATTTGAGCATAAAGTTTACCATATTGATCAAGTGGCCTTTGATTTGTATTTCGACGAAACCATTATATCCGTATCGTAATTTTGGAGCCATAGCAACTGAAATCATCAAGTTTCGACATCGTATGAGGAATTTATGGTCATTTTACTAAGAATTGGGTTGCCAAATTTTTTAGATTAATTATGAAATTGCCACTTAATTCGTATTTAAAAATCTGCACTACTTCCAAATATTGAGCCCAACCTATCTCCTTCATTATAGGGTCAAATGGAGTTATTCAAAAGCCTAATTTGACTGGAATTTTATGAGGAATCCATTGGAGGCATCAAAAGCGAGTTTGGGACCGTTTAGCACAAGAAACGAGGCAGAACAACTGGGCATTTTTGGATATTAATATTGTTGGAGTTTTTCTCATCTTGAAAGTTTAGGATTGGGATAATTCAAGGATGTTCTTCAAGTTTTTTCAATGGGGTAAGGTCTAAACCATAACCTAAGTATATATCTTTCATTCATTCCCTTGGTTGAGCTATTAGATTTCGATTGAGTCAGTTTTCATTCGTGTGAGCTTGTATTAGTTTGGGCTTCGCTCGGGTAAGCTTGGATTTGAAATCCAAGGTGAGCCCGACATTGACTTTTGTTGACTTTTTGGTTGACTTTGGGCTTTTGATTTAAGATTCGACCTTTATCAATTGAGTTTGTTTCCTTTGGCCTTATTTGATATTCTTGAGTTGCTTTTTGCTAGTTTCGAGCCGTTCGGAGGCCGGTATGCGCGGGATGGCATTTCTATAGTGTCGTTTGGCTTGCTCGGTGTTTGTCTTAGCTTGTTTGAGGTAAGTATCTTATCTAAATTCGGTTGAGGCACTAGTTTCCTAAATTATTTGTGATAGCTACGCACTATGGGCGCGCATATGTGTGAGGTTGAGCTCATGTGCAAGCACTGAGGGTTTATCCATGCTCGGGTAGTGCTTAGGTTAGGATATGCATAAAGTTGACTGTTAGGCTTTAAGTTATAATGTTTCTCATATTTGTATCATTGTTGTGAACTATTTGAGCAATGTTTGAGATTATGAAGAGGCTAATTCCTTGAATAAACTTGGTAATTGCTATTTTTGTGATAAAATTATTAATTTGAGCTATGATAGCACACTTTGCACATGCCTACACTTTAACATATTATTATACCAGTCTAGATGCATGAAATCTGATAATTATTCATCATATACATGTGTTCTTCTATACTTGCTTCTGTGTGATGTGACTTGGACTAGATGCCTTTAATCACGACGGACGGATTGTCTTGTTATACATGTGACCTCGTCACATAAATTGTTTTGTTATGCGTGTGACCACGCCGAGCGGATTGTGTTGTTATGCCTGTGACCACGCCGGGCGGATTGTGTTGTTATGCCTATGACCACGTCGGGTGGATTATATTGTTACGCTTGTGACTACGTCAGGCGGATTGTATTGATATGTCTGTGACCACGCTGAGCAGATTATATTGATATGCCTGTGACCACACAAAGCGGATTATGATATTGAGCATGTGACCATACCGGTCCGGTGGCACGTTGAATTGGCTGTGCTTACATGTGGATAAGGATCCATACCCCTTGGGTCACCCTATCATGTTTCTCTCTTGATGGTGTACACGAGAATTGTGAGAAACCGATGGGTTTCTAGTTGATGTGAGCACTGAGAGCTGGATACTGTTATTGGATTGGGCTGCATGCCGCAACATACCTTATTGGGTTATGGTTATTGGATCAGGTAATACTCCGCAACAGACTGATATTTGGTTATTGCATTTCATCTTTACTTTAAATTTCCTCGACTGTTTACCTGATTTTACTTGCATATCTTCCTTATATGCTGGATTGTCCACTGAGCAAAACACTTTGAAATAAAGAATTGTGAGCATCAAAGTTGTTTTACCTGAGATTTCCTATTTTGATCATACATCTGTTCTATACTTGTTGAAATTACGAACTGCACAGGTGTTAGTGAGTATCATCTATAATTCTTGCTTCTTTTAACTCCCCGAGGTCAGTTAGGATAATTATTGAGTACATGGAATCAGTTATACTCATACTACACGTCTGCACCTTGCGTGCAGATCTTGGAGTTGTTGTTGTTGTGTGTGGCGGGAGCTGGCATTTAAGATATACTCGTGTTCCAGTTATGGCTATCACTTATCCTTGGTAGCTTTAGATTCAAATTATGTTCATGTACAATCCAAACAGATATTGTAATTATTTCAGTTTAGTTTTTTTATAAAATCTAAGTCTTAGTGGCTCATGACTTGTACTACTAGTCCTTGGGGAGATGTATAAAATTTAGTTATTTCATTTTTGACTCTTATGATTATCATTATATTGTGTTTTATTTGTTATTTGGCTTACCTAGCGAGTTGGGTTAGGTGTCATTATGACGAGATGGATTTTGGGTCGTGACAAGTTGGTATCAGAGCTCTCAGTTCATAGGTTCTACGAGTCATGAGCAAGTGTCTAGTAGAATCTTGCGGATCGGTATGATGACGTCCATACCTATCTCCGAGAGGCTACATGGCATTTTTGATAAACTTCCGATCTTTCTTCCTTATCGTGCGACATTGATTCAGCTTGAAGCGTATCTCTTTGAATTCCTTACTCTCACTCGTATGCGCATGTGAGCGCTAGGTATGAGTTGTACATAGACGGCTTGTGGATTCCATGGATGAGGTACGAGATGTATTTTCTATGTTTTGGTGATGTACTAGTTTGGAGGACTTGAGACCCGGTTTGGACCGCAGCTTAGGCTCGGTAGTTTCAATTATGTGAGCATGTGCTTTTGGACTTCTATGTCCAGTGGTGTCCCTATAAGTGGGACTGGTGGCTCGGTGAATGGTTGTATGGCTATATGATGAGTAGGATGTGACTGCGGTATGTGTTCAGATGGTTTGAATGTGACAGGAAGAGTTCGCTTGAGACATGAAAATGACTATTAGATTCTTGATTTCTGTGGATGTGTCATACGGTCTTGAGTTATGAAGGTTTTTGAGGGATTCTTTCGTGTTATTTTATTTGAGGAATGAAATAGATTTTCATGTCTTGTTGATGAGTTCAGACTTAGGAAGATTAAGTGATTGCGTAGTAATTGTGGTTGTAAAAGGGTATAGAGAGATGTTAGTTTGAGGCTTAGCAGGTGAGTTATCACCTGCGGGGTAATCTACGGATGTGTGATCCTTATGATGTTGTATGGAGGCTTTCTTTTCTACCAGTGGGTATAGGTGTTGCGATTTGAGTTTGGATTGGTTGAGAAAGTTGACCTGACAGTCACGAGGATGAATGCGAGCTTAGCAGATAATTTGAGGTATTATATGGTTTGTGTTACATGAGCTTATAAAGGATTTAGTTGAATCTCACTACGGTATTATGACAGTAATATAGTATAGGCATTGTGAGTTATTGAGTGTTTTGATCTATGGATTTGAGCCAAGTGGGGGAGTCTGCTAACTACAATTTGATTGCATGATTACATGTTGTATTGGTTTCGGTCTGATGCATACTTGTGGATCGGTTATGACTTGCAGAGGCTGGTTTTGAGGATGACTTAAGCAAGTAAATTTCTGGATGCATGGTGTATTATGCTTTATGAGTATATAGGAATCATGGAATGATTGAGTTGTTATTCGTGAAGGATGTAGTGTGCATGGAGTAGGAATTTGCTCGGTTGCATTAAGGCGGGGTTACTTCTTTGGGTGTTGTCGTGATAATGGGGCACATGTCGTTCGGCCCGTTTGGGCGGTGCAATTGAGATTTGAGCAGAGTGGATGACTCTCGAGAGGGTTCTAATGGATTCGATATTTATATGTAGCAATTGAGATTTTATCAGATTTGCATATGGCTAGAATGTGAGATTTACATTGGATGGTGTCGAGACTCGTGGCATTTCTATATCATTGTGGATTCTACATTTTAGTATCAGAAAGGTGAAGGAAACGACTTTAGATTCATAAAAGGTCTCTTCAGAGTGAGTGTCTCGATTGTGGTACTTTTTGGGTGCTTAAGAGGTAATACAATGACTTATGGGCCTTAGGGCGATGTGGTTTTATGCTAGTGTCTCTTGTGGTAAGCTTTGGGTAAGGATCGTGGTGTTATGGCAAGGGAAAATGTCAACTTGAGG
The DNA here is from genome assembly GCA_000715115.1 of Nicotiana otophora. Classification (NCBI taxonomy): domain Eukaryota; kingdom Viridiplantae; phylum Streptophyta; class Magnoliopsida; order Solanales; family Solanaceae; genus Nicotiana; species Nicotiana otophora. The sequence goes on from AWOL01S0016906.1 coordinate 14,996, forward strand.
GTAATTTAGAAGGATCTTGGGGAAATAGGACAGCTTGGCAGTAGGTTGGATTAACACGGTAATTGATATGATCGATGCTTTGGGTACTTATGATGTGGCGAGTCTCTACAGGTGTTTTGTGGCAATACTCTTGGGTTTTTCAACCTGCGTGGCTTGGTTGAGTTAGAGAGATTCAGTTCTGATGGCTTGGGTATGTGCAGATGGGTTTCGAAGAGTTCTCGATGGTTTCTACCAAGATTGGAGATGGTTATTTCCTACCGGCGTGAGGAGCATGTTGCGTATTGTGATTTTTTCCTGGATGGGATCAAATGGAAGGTTTCTGACTTATCGGGTATGTATTCTGCTGGTGACTCAGAGTTGATTATTAGATTCTCGTGCTTTTCATATGATGGCATGATAGATGCATTGTGTTGTGTGGGATTGACATTTGCATGTGCAAGGTCACAGTTCAATTTTGAGGGAAGATCATGAATTCTTAGACAACATGGACAGTTTCAGATGACTAGATGAATGCTATTACTACTTGGTATTGCCTGAGAAGGGTGCACATTTTAGAAGGCGCACTGTGTTTTGACTTACGGATGCTTCATTAGTATTGCGGTACTTATCTGGTTGATCGACTGCTGATGTTCAGATTTTGCTATATGGCATGGAAGAATTATAAAAGTATTTCTCGTGGGGATGATTATATATGAGAGATGTGTTAGTCATTCGAGTGGTGAAGTTGGGATCGGCTATGATGATTCATGTGTTCTATGGATTTGGAGACTGGGAGTTCCCAGAAGCAGATTGTTTAGGGTTTGCGCACTGTGAAGATGTGGCCAAAGATAGCTAGATGGTAGTACGTGCTATGGTTAGGCCATTGCGGACTTTTTGAGTGCCATTTATCCATTTGGGGATGACCGGAGTTGATTTGGGGGCTCATTGGTAGTCCCAATGAGGATGCGTATTCTACAGCAGGTTGCATTTGTTGATTCAGCATCGTTTTTGCTGAAAGGTGTGTTATTAGGTTAGAGTTGATCTTGTTCGTATTCTGATATGTTCTACGTGTTACTCTTCTATGATATGAGGGGTTGTGATTTGTTGGTTATATTCGCACCCGATGCGATTCTGTTTGGGCCTTGTAGTGGAATTCGAGCGAAATGAGTGTGTGGAATGGTTGATTGCGCCTTGGTTATGGTCTTTTCGGGTTGTGGTATATTGTGTTATTCTCTTCTCCATGGTTATGGTCTTTCACTTCGTGTACTTGATGTCAAATTGTGTGTGGTTGTTGATTTGGAGCATTGTAGCTTGAGGTATTTCATATGGACCGGTGTTCGGATTGGGTCATGCATCGCAACGACGTTATGCTAGGATGTGATCCTTTTTGCTTATTTAGTATGTTATGTTTCCCCTTGTGTGGTGGATTGATAGCATTGCGCTTCATGGTGGTATCTGTTGAGCTGACAGGATGGTTTCTTCATTTCCATTCTCTTTCCATCATTGGGTATATTTGAGTTATTGTTCTTTAGTGCACGGATTTCATGGTATATGGCTCTAAGTAGGATTTGTGTGACAGGTCGGTCGAATAGCTTGTACTGGATGAGATGAGGTTATTGGGCCTGAAATGAGTGCTATCGAATTTGATTAAGGTATGTTTGCAAGAATTGTGTCACTAGTCAGTTTAGATTTTGGCTATGGTTCTTATCGGGCATGAGAGCTCAATGACTTGTTAATCTTATGGGTGGTTATGAGTTTATGTATGTATCTTTCATCATTGGCAGTGTACGAAGGTTAAAAACAAGATTTTAGTTAATATGTGGTTTGTTACCGGTGTCGGGTTGGTTATCGAGCAGCTATTGCAGTCTGAAGTTATTGCTATGAGTATTTGAGTTATGTGGTATATCATGTGATTATGTCTTGAGATATGGTTATGGATTGATACAACTTGTTCAGAGTTATGCGGTGCATAGATGTAAGAATCGGGTCATATAATGAGTTTCGGATATTGGGGACTTAGGTTTTAAGGTTTATGGACTAAGCTTGCAGTAAGGATCCTCTGTTAGGTGGTGTTGTCGGGCTTATATGGATTAGGGTGACGTGGGATCACGCATGGTTATGTGTATGGTGAGGGTATATGGGGATTGATGGCTTTGGAACGACTCTTGGCACGTTCGAAGAAGAACATATGTTTAAATGGGAAAAAATATAATGGCTCGACCGGTCGTTTTGAGCTTTAGCATTCCATTCAGTGGTTTGAAACTTTGATTAGCTTCATATTATGTATTATGATTTGCGTGTATGGTTGGTTTCGATTTTCGAGCGGTTTGGAATTGATTTGGAAGAATAATTTTTGTTTTCGAAGCTTTAAATTGGAAGAGTTGACCAAGGTTTGACTTTTGGGTAAACGGACTCGAAATCAGATTTTAATTATTCTAATAAGTTTGTAAGATGATTTTGGACATTTTCACAATGTTTGGTTAAAATTTGATGAGTTTTGGATAAGTTTGGGTTGTATGGTGATTGTTTTCGGTTTCGACGTCGATTTGAGCATAAAGGTTACCATATTGAGCAAGAGGCCTTTGATTCGTGTTTCATATAAATCATTATATCCGTATCGTAATTTTGAAACTATAGCAACTGAAATCATCAAGTTTTGACATCGTATGAGGAATTTATGGTCATTTTACTAAGAATTGGGTTGCCAGATTTTTTTCAGATTAATTACGAAATTGCCACTGAATTCCTATTTAAAAATCTGCACTATTTCCAAATATTGAAACCAACATATCTCCTTAATTAGAAGGTCAAATGGAGTGATTCAAAAACCTAAACTGACTGAAATTTTACGAGGAATCCATTAGAGGCATCAAAAGTAAGTTTCAGGATCGTTTGGCATAAGAAACGAAGTAGAATAGCTGGGCATTTTTGGCTATTCATATTGTTGGAGTTTTTCTCATCTTAAAGTTTGGGATTGGGAGAATTCAAGGATTCATTCCCTTGGTTTAAGCTTTAATCAATGATTTTAATTGAATACACATTTTATTCTTTAAATCAAGACCTAGGATTATGTTCAAAATTTTTAAAAATTAAAAATGAGTTAAAGGCATTTATTTCTCGATTTATGTTGGAGTTTTGTTCTCCTATATTAGGAGAATAACATACTCGAATTTGGCGAGTTTTGGAGGAGTATTTTGGGAGTTATGGGACCCAATTAGTATGGGTTGGACTCTTGGGTTATGAACACTCAACAACAATATTTTGGCGAATTGGTTGAGCTATCGGATTCCGATTGAGTCTGTTTTCATTCGTGTAAGATTGTATTGGTTTGGGCTTCGCTCGGGTAAGCTTGTATTCAGAATCCAAGGCGGGCCCGACATAGACTTTTGTTGACTTTTTCGTTGACATTGGGCTTTTGATTGAAAATTCGACCTTTATCGATTACGTTTGTTTTCTTTGGCATTATTTGATGTTCTTGAGTTGCTTTTGGCTAGGTTCAAGCCGTTAGAAGGTCGATACGCGCGAGATGACATTTCTAGAGTGTCGTTTGGCTTGCTCGGTATTTGTCTTGGCTTGTTTAAGGTAAGTATCTTATCGAAACTCGGTTGAGGCACTAGTTGCCTGAATTATTTGTGATAGTTACGTGCTATGGGAGCACATATGTGTGGGATTGAGCCCATGTGCAAGCACTGGGGTGTTTATCCATGCTCGAAGTAGTGCTTAGACTAGGATATGCCTAGAGTTGACTATTAAGCTTTAAGTTATAATATTTCTCATATTTGTATCACTGTTGTGAACTATTTGAGCCATGTTTGAGATTATGAAGAGGCTAATTCCCTGAATAAATTTGGTAATTGCTATTTCTGTGATAAAATTGCCGGTTTGAGCTATGATTGTGAACAACTAATTTTTAACCACACCCAAATTCTATTCTATTTTTAGTGTAAATATTTTTTTGAGGTCTAATCTTAATATTTTAAAACTGTTATCTTACTCTTAATAAAAAAAATATAAAATATATATACACAAAATGCTCACACTCTTAGAGTATAAGTTTTATTTCTATTTTTTAAAAAAAGAGAAAAGAAAATTCATATATATATATATGTACATATACATACTTATATATATATATATATTTCTTAAATTAAAATTTTAATAAATAAGCTATGGTATTTTAGTTAGTATAATTTAACTATAGTGTAAATATTTAGTTTTTTATGTATATGATATATACGTCTCAAAATAATAGGAAAAAAATCTTAAAAGAGTAAAGGATTTCTTCTAATCCTATATTCCTATATATATATATATATATATATAAGTAAAAGTCAGTAATGAAAAGAACCAAAAACATCTTAAAAGAGTAAAGGATTTCTTCTAATCCTAATTAACTACCTAAACACTCACCCCATTTTCCCCCCACTCTTCACGTCTTCTACTTTCTATTACCCATGCATCACACACATACACACGATGACACTCAAAATCCTCACTTCACACGGGGGGGGACATATAAAGGAGGGATGGGGGGATTTTCACTGGGCTGGAAATTTTTTGGAAGGGAACATATGAAGACAAACTACATAAAGCACATCATATTATAAGAAATAGATCAGATAATGGTCAAGAACTTCAAACACCATGGCACGAAGAACATTCAAGTTATTTTCGGCGAGGTTTCTAGTCGAGATTCTGGTTCAAGGCTACGATATCGTTTAAAGGAATTTTCAGCTTTTAAAGGTTCATCTATACTTTCTTTGTTATTCATTTTAATATTATTTGCCTACTATTTGAATATGCAGTTTGATATGTATTTTAGAGCCTATTCTATCCATTGTTTTAGTCAAATTTGACTCTTAGTTTTTCCTTGTGATAATGTAGTAAGTAGTATTTTGTTAAGTGAGTTAAAATAGTTTCGATTATTAAAATCTGCATGCTTTTGGCTTTATTTATTTTATGTTGTTTAGGATAGACAATAGAACTTTACTTTAAAGAAATATTTTTTTAAGTTAAAAATTTATATTAGGTATATACCCGATGGCCTACCAACTTAAAGAGAGTATAGGTTCTTTGTTCCTAAAAGTCATTCTGTTAGTATCTTTAACTTAAAAATATTTGTAGTATTTTTCTTAAGAATTTAATATGTCTAGTCTTTATATTGAAAGCCTATTAATTGTTTTAAAGATCTGAGTTTAACAATTCTTTGGCTCGTTATGTATAACTTTATGTTTAGTTTCTGCCAAAATATTAATACATGAAAATCACATAATTAGTAAGTTTAGTTAAAACTTTAAAAATATTTATGTGTCTTTTTTTTTCTTTTTCTTTGATGATGTCAAAGCTCTTCATATTTCTTTCAGTGAACGTTTAATGCCTTAGTTACAAAATTATTTATTATGTTCCATATTAATGATAGTACATAAAGTTAAATACAATTATTTGAAGATAAAGCACATAATTTGGAGCCAACTGAATTTTCCTACTGGCCTAATACTAATAACATCCAAAGTTGTCCCATTTCTTTTCATGACCAAATAAACAATGTACATTAACTCAAAAAAAAATAATTTAAGTCAAATAATAAGAATATACAAATAAATATCTCAGATCTAAAAAGATAAATAATTAAATATTCTAAAATACGCTACTAGCCCATGTGTTCATATCCGAACCTTGGATTGATATGCTTAAAAAAATAAAAGGGTCATGTGCGCATTCCGTGTCTCGATGCCTTTAGATTTAAAATAACTATGTTCTAACCATGTGTACATTCCGTACCTTGGTTTAACATTTAATTTCAAAGAAGTACCTTGTGTGCGTACCGCATCTTGGTGAACACAATTAATAAAATATAATAATTAATTAAGCGGTAATAAATAAGCCATAATCAATAAAATACAAGAATAGGTAAAAATTGATTTAAGCCTTACATTAGTCAATAAAGCGACCGTGATAGAACCACAGGACTCGAGGGATGCCTTACACCTTCCCCTCGGTCAATAGAATTCCTTATTCAGTCTTCTATTTTTGTAGACCATAAATTAGGAGTCAATCATCCTTTTGATAAGGGATTCAATAAAAGGTGACTTGGAATACCAAAACTCAATTCCAAGTGGCAACTCTAAATAATAAATAATTCCTTTTTAAAACGTCACTTTAATTGGAAAAAACTTTTCTAACTCAACCTCGTAATAGGGTTGTGTGAAGAAAAGAGGTGTGACAGCTCTAGCGACTCCGCCGGGGACTACTAATAAGAATTCGAGCTTTGTATATTGATTCTTGTTTGGCTTTTATCATGTTTTGGATATTATTGTGTTTGGAAGCCTAATGTGCTATTTGTCGCTGATTTACCGCTTTAATATTTATTTGAACTATGATATAATTGTATCCTCTCTCGCACCTCTCTGAGTCTTCTAATAGGCAGTTATGTTGTGTTTGCCTACAAGCATCACAAAATTTCTATCTTGAGATAAAGCCAGTTAGCCTACCGGCTTCTAGTGAAGGATTTAGTCACACATGTTTAGGCGGGAGAGCCGTTAGCTAACCAATGCTGTTCTACTACTGGTGACTCTTGACGCTCCTCGGTTCAGGTTGTCCGCCCGGGTAAGCCAGGTCTAGATACCATCTCCTTTAGGATTTGGAAACTTAGAAGAACAAGCCACAAACAATGAATATCCCTAGTAGGCTATGCTTTATTTGCATCATGTGCATTGGACTTAGCGGGACTCGGCACAGGGTGTAATGACCCGACTTGTCGTTTTAAGAATTAACGCCCCGTTCAGGGACTTAAGGTCCCGAAAAAATTCGTAATATGTATTATGACACGCGGGTGTGGTCGAGTTTGATTTTCGGAAGTTTCGAAATTAAATTGAAAGAGAAATTCTCATTTTAGAAGCTTAAATGAAAAGAGTTGGCAGGAGAGTTGAGCTTGAGCAAATGACCCCAAAATAGAATTTTGATGATGGCAATGTTTTGTATAATGATTTCAGACTTAGGCGTATATTCAGATTTGGATTTGAAAGTAAGTAGGACAATTCGACGCATTTTGGCGAAAGTTGGAAAATAGAAGATTTTTGGAAAGTCTGACTGAAGGTTGAATTTTTGATAACGAGGTCGGATTTCGATTCTGGAAATTGGAATAGCTCCATTACGTCATTTATGACTTGTGTGCAAAATTTGAGGTCAATCGGACGTGATTTGATAGGTTTCAGCATTGTTTGTAGAAATTGAAAGTTTCAAAGTTCATTAGGCTTGAATTGGAGTATGATACATGATTTTAGTATTGTTTGAGGTGATTTGAGGGTTCGACTAAGCTCGTATGATGTTTTAGGACTTGTCGGTATATTTGGTTGAGGTCCCGAGGGGCTCGGGTAAGTTTCAGACGGCTAACAGATCATTTTTTGGCTTTTGGGAGATTACTGATAGCTGCTGGTATTTTCTTCTGATTTCCTTAAACGCTATTGCGTAATCCGTCTGTGATCGCGTAGGGTAATTTGGGCAGAGGCAAATTTGTTCTACGCAATCGCGTGAATGGGGTTGCGATCGCGTAGGCTTAATTGGGCAGCTGAAAATTTATTCTATGCGATCGCGTGGGAACGTCCGCGATCGCGTAGGTTTGAGCGAGCTGTGCTATGCGAACGCGTGGCTAAGGCCGCATTCGCGAAGAGGAATTATAACGACCCGACCGGTCATTTTGAGAATTAGAGCCCCGATACCTTAATATCTGTATCCCTACATTTGTTTCTGCTTTTGGGATTTGCCGGAGTGGTTGGTTATGGAATTCGGGGAGTTTTGGGACACTTAGTCCCTAGTCGTGAATTTAAGCCTTAGAATTGGACCGTTGTCGAAACTGTGTGAAGACGAATCCGGAATGGAATTCCGTCGACTCCGTTAGCTCCGTTGAGTGATTTTGAGTTTAGGAGCTCATTCAGAATGTGTTTTGGAGGTCTGTAGTAGATTTAGGCTTGAATTGGCGAAAGTTAGTTTTTCGGCGATTTCGGCTGATAGTGAAAATTTTGATATCGAGCTCGAAATGGAATTCCGAAAGTGGTTGTAAGTTTGTAGTGTCGTTTGTGATCCGTGTGTAAAATTTGAGGTCATTCAGACTAGATTTGACGTGGTTCGACGTCATTTGTAGAATTTGGAAAATTCTAAATTGTTAGGCTTGAATCCGTGCTTAATTTATGATTTTGGTGTTATTCGATGTGGTTTGAAGGCTCGACTAAGTTCATATAGTGTTATAGGATTGGTTTCTAGGTTTTGTTAAGGTCCCGGGGGCCTCGGGTGTGTTTCAGATGCTTAACGGAAGGAAATGAGACTTAGAAAAACAAATCTGGTGCATTGCTGGTTCTGGTGTTTTGCACCTGCGGAGGGGAGGTCCGCAGGTGCGCATGGGAAGCTCGCAGATACGGAAATGGGCTTGTCAAGCTGGGCTCGCAGGTGCGGCTGGTTGTCCGCAGATGCGGTCTAGGGGTTGCAGGTGCGGACCCAACGCACGTAAGTGGACTTTGCACCTGCGATGGGTTTATCCGCAGGTGCGTGACCGCTGGGCAAAAAAGGGGATTTCGAGGGTTTGAAATTTCATAACACAAAATTCAATTTAGAGCTCGGTGGGAGACGATTTCTCGAGGGATTTTGAAGGAGAACTATTGGGTAACTAATTCTAACTCTATTTTGATCATAATACATTAATCTATTATTATTTTCCTCATCTATTTAAGGAATTTGAGGGTAGAAGTTTGGAAATGGGGGAAAAAGGTTCCCCAATTGAAAATCTGAGATTTGAATGGGAACTTGACGTCAGATTTAGATGATTTTTGTTCGAGTGAACTCGTGAGTGAATGGGTGTTTGTAATATTTACCCGATTCTGAGACGTGGGCTCGGGGAGACCTTTTGGGGCATTTTTCCTAATTTCACGCTTTAACTTCGAATTAATTAGTTAAATTAGTTACTTGTAGTTATATTTACATTATGCAATTAATTTGAATAGATTCGGGCCATTTGGAGTCGGATACCCGTGGCAAGAATGTGATATCAAGTTTATTTGAGCGGTCGAGGTAAGCGGCTTGCCTAACCTTGTATTGAGGACTTTCCCCTTTGGATGTTTGATATTAATTGATGTGTGGGCGTCGTGTACATGAGGTGACGAGTACGTATACGGGCTATTATTGCATAAATCCCATTTTTCCCTTCTTAATCATAAACTGTTTTTCCTTATTAAATTGCACTAATACGTTTAATTGTTTAGCTTAGATTAGAGAAGTATGCTTACGTGTTTTAACTGCCTATTTGACATTCTGTAAGCCATGCTTAGTTATGTCCCTACATTCCTTATCTATGTTCAGTGTAAATTGTATAACTCGATGCCATACCTGTCATTTCATCTTGCGTTGCATATTTGAATTGGGACTACGGACGTATTCCGAGATATCCCCCCTGCCTTGCATATTTAAATTAGGACTACGAACGTATTCCGGGAGATCCCCCTATCTTGCATATTTATTTTGGAACTACGGACGTATTCCAGGAGATCCCCCAGCACTGCATATTTACTTTGGGACTACAGACGTATTCCGGGAGATCCCCCTGTGCTGCATATTCATTCGGAAGTACGGGACGGTATCCCGGGAGATTCCCCATTGTGTTTACCTTGTTCTGAGCTAAGGGCTCCCTTAACTGTTGAATTTTTGAGAATTTCTTTAACTGTGTTACCATAAACTTTACTTATATCTTTTACTGTTTAATTTATTATATTTACTCTGGTATGGCCTTGACCTGACCTCATCACTACTCGACCGAGGTTAGTCTTGTCATTTACTCGGTACCATTGTGATGTACGCATGCCCTTTCATGCACATGTTTTCATGTGCAGATCGAGGTGCGAGCTATCAGCCTCGGGGTTAGTGCGTGCTGCTGATTCTAGGAGACTTCAAGGTACTTTTGCTTGTGTCCGCAGATTCTTGGAGTTCCCTTCTGCTCCCTCGCCTAGAGACTTTCTTTATTATCTTTAGACTTTTGTATAGAGCTACCTAGATTATAACAGCTTGTGACTTAGTGATATTTCGGGTCTTGGGAAATTATTTTGTATATGCCGAGTGGTACTACTTTTGGTTATTCATAATATATTGTTTTTCTTTAAAATGTTGTGTTTTATTTACATTTTCATAATATTAGGCTTACCTAGTCGTAAAGACTAGGTGCCAGCATGACACCTTACGGAGGGTTAATTTGGGTCGTGACAAGTTGGTATCAGAGCACTAGGTTCATAGGAGTCACGAGTGACAAGCCGGTTTATTAGAGTCTCGCGGATCGGTGCAGAGACGTCCGTACTTATCTTCGGGAGGCTATATAACTGTTAAGAACAATCACATTTCTTTGATCTCCTTGTCGTGCGAGTTATTGACATCAAAAATTCTAAAATTCTATTCTATTCTTTCTCACTGATGGTGAGGACCCGTACTGGGAGGACCGACGATCAGGCACCCGAGCCCCCTGCCAGAGCCGCCATAGGCCGGCGTCGGGGTAGAGGACGACCACGCGGTGCAGCCCGAGCACATGCGAGAGTTGCGTCAGAGGAGCCCCCGGCAGCTCCAGCTGGAGGGCCAACACCGGAGATCCCTATTGCTACTCCAGCCCTCCAGGAGGCTTTAGCTCAGTTCATGAGCATGTTCAGAACTCTAGCTCAGGCTGGACTATTCCCGGTAGCTCCCGCTACATCTCAGGCTGGGGGAGGGGCACAGACTCCCGCAGCCCGCACTCCTAAGCAGAGAGTCCAGGTTGATCAGGCCCTAGAGTATATTCCTATGCCCCCAATGGCTTCGGTTCAGCATGAGACCGGGGTAGCTGCTTCTGATGCAGAGCAACTCAGACTTGAGAGGTACAAGTAGTACAACCCACCTACTTTCAGCGGACTAGCTTTAGATGATGCTCTGGGTTTTCTTGAGGAGTGTCATCATATTCTCCGCACTATGGGCATTGTGGAGATGAATGGGGTTTCCTTCACCACTTTCCAGCTGAGGGTAGCGACATATTAGTGGTGGCATGCCTATGAGCTGAGTAGTCCGGACG
>AWOL01S0016911.1:1353-18567 GCA_000715115.1 Nicotiana otophora
CTTTCACATTTTCACTCGCATTATCAGTGACCACTTGAACAACTTTGCTTGGGCCAATCTTTTCAATGGTGTTCTGAAACAAGGTGAACATTTTGATGTGGTCAGTGGATGAGTCGCTAGCATCAATGGACTCAAGAAACAAACTTCCCTTGGGAGAATTCACCAACACGTTAATAATCATTTTCCCAGTTCTTGCCGTCCACTTATCCATCATAATGGAGCAGCCATACTTGTTCCACGCAACTTTATGTTCCTCCACAATTTTATTAGTCTCCTCCACTTCCTTATTTAGATAAGGACCTCTGATTTCATGATAAGTGGGAGGCTTCATTCCAGGCCCGTATTGACCAACGGCCTCAATAAAGTCTCCAAAAGTGTCGGTATAGTTGACACAATTGAAGGAGAGCCCAGCATCATAGACCCATCGTGCAAAAGCTCTAACTGCACGATCCCTCAAAATGTCCTTAGCAATTTTTTGTACATCATTTCCACCGCTTTTTCCTTTCGGCTTCTTTGGGAAATAGCAATCTATAGGACCTTTAGTCCTACTCGTACCCGTCGATCCATGGCTTGAAGAGATTGGAAGTGACAATTCTTCAATATCATCATCATCATCATCAAGATTGGTCACCAATGGTTGATGACTCATTTGATTTTTTTGTTCCTTCTTCTTCTCAACAAAATTCTTTATTTCATCCCTCACCTCCGGTGGGCATTTCGGACAACTTGTTACGTTTCTATCGCCACCAATAAGATGGAATTTAAAGCGATAAATTCCACCCGTTGTAATCTTGTTACAAAACTTGCATACAATATTTGTATTCTTCTCATTAACTATATCGCCATATCGCCAAGCCGGGTCTTCATCTTTCGATCTTTGAGACATTTTGAAATCCCTATTAAGATATAAGAAAATACATATAATATATATAATAATTAATTTTATAAACCGAAATACACATTAAAAAAATCAAATAAACTAAAATATAACATATTTAATTTTCTAAAATGAAATACATATAAAATTAATCAAATAAACTGAAAACATAACATATATATAATAATTAATTTTATATACTGAAATATACATTAAAAAATCAAATAAACTGAAAAATATAACATATATAAATAATAATTAATTTTATATACTGAAATATACATAAAAAAAATCAAATAAACTAAAATATAACATATATATATAATAATTAATTTTCTAAAATGAAATACATATAAAATTAATCAAATAAACTGAAAATATAATAATTAATTTTATATACTGAAATATACATTAAAAAATCAAATAAACTGAAAAATATAACATGTATAAATAATAATTAATTTTATAAACTGAAATACATATTAAAACTAATAAATAAGAAGAATAAAAGGGGAAACAAAAACAAAATCTGGACGGGTTAGAGATAAAAGGAAGAAGAAGACGCTGAAGTCTGAACAGTGCAAACTGGACTGTCAGAGATAAACGAAGAAGAAGAAGGAAAAAGAAAGAAAAAAAAGCAGAATCTGGACGGGAACAAGAAGAAGAAAGAAGGAAGAAAGAAAAAAAAGAGAAGAAGACAATTACCTGGACTGGTCAGCAATGTCGATGAAGTTGAATCCTAGACTTTGGTCGATGTCGATCGAAGAAGAGAGAAGAAGAAATGGCCAATTTTGTCGATTTAGGGTCTGTTTTGTATAATAAAAAAACAGACCCAAAGTTTTTTTTAAAAAAAAGGGCCCTCTGCGCTTTTTTAACAGAAGCGATCGCTTTATCGCTTTACTCGCTTTGTCGATTCCTCCATTGAAGCGTGCGCTTCCCTCGGTCGAGTCGCCTCAGGCAGCTAGAAGCGACACTGGGTCGCTTCGCGCTTAAAGCGACGAAGTGATCGCTTTTTTAAACACTATCCTGGATGAGACAACACTTCACCTGTAGACTTAGGGATGGAAACCGAGGACAAAGAAGATATAAAAGCATAATGGGGAGATGATAAACGATGATAACTCAAACCGACATAGTGAGGATTAGGGTTAAGGGTGGTCCGTATACTTTTCCGAAGTGCAATCGGTGTACTAGGAGCAGGGTCCACAGTAGGAGCAGGGTCAGGTGCAGGACGAGAACCAGTTGGGCCTGATGTAGGGCGCGAACGACGATGATAAGTCAAGAGTGGTGTTCCTGTGGCTGGGGAACTAGGAGGAACAACACTAGACTCCTACCCTCTGTGGTCGAAGGCGGAGGAGGAGCTATAGTAAACTCCTCAAAGGTCGGTATAGGTAAGACCTCAGATATATCATGGTGGTCAGCAGAGGTAAAGAAAGGTTTAGACTCAAAAAATGTGACGTCAGCTGACATAAGGTACCTACGAAGATCTGGAGAATAACAACGATATCCCTTCTGAACACGAGAATAACCAAGGAAGATACACTTGAGAGCACGAGGAGCTAACTTATCTTTCGCAGGGGCTAAGTTATGAACAAAACACGTGCTCCCAAAAACACGGGGTGGAAGAGAGTATAAGGCTGACTGAGGAACAATACTGAATGCGGAATCTGATCCTTGATGGGAGATAAAGGCATCCGATTAATCAAATAACAAGCTGTGAGAACTGCATCGCCCCAAAAACGCAACGGAACACGAGATTCAATTAGAAGTGTGCGAGCAGTCTCAATAAAGTGCATATTCTTTCTCTCAGCAACCCCATTTTGCTGAGGGGTATAAGGACAAGATTTCTAATGAATAATTCCTTGAGAAGTCATAAACTGCTGAAACTGAGAAGATAAATATTCTAAGGCATTATCACTGCGAAAAATGCAAATAGAAACACCAAATTGGTTTTTGATTTCAGCACAGAAACTCTGGAATATAGAAAATAACTCAGAACGATCTTTCATTAAAAAAAGCCAAGTACATCTTGAATAATCATCAATGAAACTAACAAAATAACGAAGTCCCAAGGTTGAACTGACTCTACTAGGACCCCATATATCAGAATGAACTAAGGAGAAAACAGACTCTGCATGACTCTCAACACTAACGCGAAAAGGAGGCTCGGGTATGTTTCCCAAGCTGACACGACTCACAATCTAATGTAGACAAACTAGATAAACTAGGCACCATCTTCTGAAGTTTGGATAAACTCGGATGTCCTAAACGTCTGTGGATTAGATCTGGAGGATCTGTAACTAGACATGTTGTGGAAGGACTGAGTGAGTTAAGGTAGTAAAGGCCTTATGATTCACGTCCTGTACCAATTGTTTGTCCCGTACTGCGGTCCTGCATAATAAAAGAATCGTCAATAAAATATATACCACAATGGAGGGCACGAGTCAAACGACTAACAGATGCAAGACTAAAAGGACAGCCAGGGACATAAAGAACGGAATCTAGGGTGATACAAGACAAGGGATTAGCTTGTCCAACTCCTTTTGCCTTGGTTTGACATCCATTGGCTAAAGTAACAATGGGAAGAGACTGTGAATATACAATATTTGACAAAAGTGATATATTACCAGATATGTGATCAGAAGCGCCTGAGTCCATGACCCATGGGCCAAGAGTACTAGACTGGGAAACACAAGCAAAAGAATTACCAGTAACAGAAGTATCGATCTGAGCAAATGAGGCTACTTGTGGAGATGTCTGCTTACTTGCTCGATACTGAAGGAGCTCATTATATTCTTCTTTAGATAAAGAAAATCCCTGGTTACCTGTAGTCTCGGTCTGAGCAATGTAAGCATTTTTGGGTGGACGACCATGTAAGGAATAGCACATTTCACGAGTGTGTCCAAGTTTGTGACAATAAGAACACTTGGGTCTAGATCTTCCAAAACGACCTCCTCCTCGTCTATGCTCCATAGTTTGAGATGCCCGAACATCCACTGTCTGGGATGCAAGAACAGAGGAATCAAGTATCTAAGATGAGATCACTGGGTGACTTGGTGCTGCAGCAAGGCGGAGTAATCGAGAGAATAATTCATCAACTGTCGGGACAGACGGACTAGCCAAAATCTGGTCGCGTACTGAATCAAGATCATTAGGAAGTCCAGCGAGGGTAAGAACGAGAAACTTCTTCTGTTGCTGCTCTTGTTATTTTTCAACACTAGCAGAAACTGACATCAACTTCTCAAATTCCTCCATGACTGCCTGTACTTGACCCAAGTAAGTAGACATATCCAATTCCTGCTTCTTTAAGTTTGTCATCCGTGATATCACATCATAGAAGCGAGATATGTCATTAGTGTATAAGGTGCGTGCCTTTGCCCAAACCAAATAACATGTCTGGAATGGACGAAACAAGGGCATCAACTTGGAATCAATAGATCGCCACAAGATGCTACATAACTGAGCATCAATCTTTGCCGAAAGTGCTATTGCCTTTTCATCATCGCTAGACTGTTTGATTAGATGATCTTGAACACCTTGGCCTCTACACCACAACTCGACAGATGAAGCCCAAGCTAAGTAGTTTGAACCTCCCATTAAAGGTTCCGAGGTAATAATAGCACTAGAGCTTCCAGAACTCATGTTTCTAGACCCAAAAGCATCAAATCCCAAAGACATTGTTGCAAATTATTACCAAATAGGAGAAAGAATCAACTGTAATCCACTGAAACAGTGTACGGAAACACAGAAACAGAATACTGAAATACTGTAGCTGTCGGAATCTACTGTAGCTGTCGGAATAGTACTGTAGCTGTCGGAATAGTACTGTAGCTGCCAGAAAAAACTCAAAGTTGTCGGAATGAAATGAANACACTAGAGCTTCCAGGACTCATGTTTCTAGACCCAAAATCATCAAATCCCAAAGATATCGTTGCAAATTGTTACCAAATAAGAGAAAGAATCAACTATAATCCACTGAAACAGAGTAAGGGAACACAAAAACAGAATAAAGAAATACTGTAGCTGCCGGAATCTTGCTGTAGCTGTCGGAATAGTACTGTAGCTACCGAAAAAATACTCAAAGTTGTCGGAATGAAATGAAAACAGTAGGGGTAGAATCGGAATTACCAGGTGACCCAACTGTTCTGAAGGAAGTTTTTCAAAAAATGGCCAGAAGTGGTCGTACGCGCCGGCGCGTGAGTGAAGACTCTTGTGGTAGTGTCGGATTTTACACAACACCGACGTAGACGAAGCAGACGCAAAACAACCTTAAAAAGAGTCTTCGGAAAAAGACTTTCGCTGACTGATTTCTCTTCCCGGAATCGCTAGAATTTATGCACAGCGATAAATCTCTCACAATTGCTCTGATACCATGTGAGAAGGCATGGGAGAAAATATGTTATTGATATTGGATGTTCAATACAATACAAGAGGTCCTTATTTATAGCTATACTATACAAGGACATACTACTCCTATTCCAATGTGGGACAAAAGTACACTATATACATAGCTGTAAACTAACAGTCCGAACCATCTAAGTCTCGCCTCCCGCATCTTGTCCTCCACAAGTGCACGCTCACCTTATCCCGAATAACTTCATTTCTAATTCTATCCAGTCTGGTATGCCCGCACATCCATCTCAACATCCTCATTTCAGCCACCTTCATCTTTTGTACATGAGAGTTCTTGACTGACCAACACTCAGCCCCATATAACATAGTGGTCTGACCACTGCTCTATAAAATTTAACTTTAAGTTTAGGTGGCACATTCTTATCACACAAAACACCTGAATCGAGCATCCATTTCATCCATCCCGCCCCAATACGATGTATAACATCCTCGTCGATTTCCCCATTCCCTTCTATAACTAACCCAAGGTATTTAAAACTCTCTCCTAGGGATTACTTGAGAATCAAGCCTCACTCCTTCGTCCCCACCCTGAGTTGTCCCAGTAAACTTGCACTCCAAGTACTCTGTCTTGGTCCTGCTCAACTTGAAACCTTTAGACTCCAGGGTCTGCCTCCAAATCTCTAACCTCCCATTAACACCACCTCGCGTCTCGTCAATCAGAACAATGTCATCTGCAAATAACATGCACCACGACACCTCTCCTTGTATATGGCGCGTCAGCGCGTCGATAGCCAAGGCAAATAGAAATGGACTGAGGGCTGACCCCTGATGCAACCCAATCATAACTGGAAAGTGTTCCGAGTCCCCTCCCACGATCCTCACTCGAGTCTTAGCTCCATCATACATATCCTTAATAAACTTAATGTAAGCAACAGGAACACCTCTAGCCTTCAAATCTCTCTATAGAACCTCCCTTGGCACTTTATCGTAAGCCTTCTCTAGGTCGATGAACACCATATGTAAATCCCTCTTCCTTTCCCTAATATTGTTCCATCAACCTCCTAACAAGATGAATAGCTTCTGTAGTCGAACGTCCTGGCATAAATCCGAACTGGTTTTCAGAAAGATCCACAATCCTCCTCAACCTCACCTCCACCACCTTCTCCCAAACTTTCATAGTATGGCTTAGTAATAGTTGTTGCAACTTTGGATATCCCCTTATTCTTATACAGTGGGGCCATCGTACTCCATCCCCATTCTTCGGGCATTTTTGTCGTCCTAAAAATGACATTAAATAACTCAGTGAGCCACTCCAAACCCGCCCCACCCATGCTCTTCCAAAATTCCACGGGGATCTCGTCAGGGCTGATCGCTCCCCCTGCTCATCTTATACATAGCCCCCTCAACCTCCTCAGCTCTTATACGCCTACAATAACCAAAGTCCCGACGACACTCAGAGTGTTCTAAGTTGCCTAGCTCAATGTTCCTATCCCCCTCTTCGTTCAAGAGTTTATAGAAGTAAGTCTGCCATCTATGCCGGGTCAGTGCCTCATGCAACGAAACTCTGCCGTCCTCGTCCTTGATGCACTTCACTTGGTCCAGGTCGCATACCTTCCTTTCTCGCACCTTGGCTAACCTATACAACTTCTTATCCCCTCATCTACCTCCGAGTTCTTCATACAAGCGTTCAAACGCAACGGACTTGGCCGCAATAACTGCTAACTTCGCTTCTTTCTTAGCCATGTTATACCGTTCCATATTCGTTCTCTTCGCCTCCTCGTCCACGCTCTCTAGAAGCTTCAGATATGCCACTTTCTTGGCCTCCACTTTACCTTGAACCTTAGTACTCCACCACCAATCCCCTTTACGACCACCAGATGAGCCCTTCGAGACCCCCAATACCTCTTTAGCAGCCTCCCTAATGCAATTTGCAGTCGCGGTCCACATACTACTCGCATCCCCACTACTCCTCCATGCTCCCATAGCCAGCAACTTATCTCCCAACTCCTGTGCTCTGTCTTTTGTCAAAGCTTCCCACTTGATCCTAGGTAGACCAAACACAACCCTCTTTCTTCGCTTCCTCATGATCTCCAAGTCCATGACCAGAAGCCTATGCCGAGTCGTGAGGTTCTCACTCTGGATGACCTTACAGTCCGCGCACAGACCCTTATCAGACTTCCTGAAGAGTAGATAATCAATATGGGTCCTGGCCACCGAACTCTGAAAGGAGACCAAGTGCTCTTCCTTCTTCGGGAAACTAGAGTTAGCAATCACCAAATCGAAAGCCTTAGCAAAATCCAGGGACGTACCACCTCCATTTCTAACTCCGAAACCGAAACCGCCATGCACGTCATTGTAGCCCCCCAGACGTTGCGCCAATGTGGCCATTGAAATCCCCTCCTATGAAAAGCTTCTCAATGTGCGGAATACCACGCACAACCTCGTCAAAATCCTCCCCAAAATGCCCTTTGACCTCCCCATCCAACTCCACTTGAGGTGCGTACGCACTAATCACATTTAGAGTAAAACCCCCAACAACTAGCTTAATGCCCATCAACCTGTCGTTCACCCTCCTAACCTCCACCACGAGCTCCCGAAGATCCCTATAAACCAAAATACCTACCCCGTTCTTGCTCCCCACTCGTCCAGAGTACCAAAGCTTAAAACCATCTACATCTCGTGCCTTATCTCCCACCCATCTAGCCACCCATCTAGTCTCCTGTAGACAAGCTATATTGACCTTCCTCTTATGGAGAATCTTCGGTAACTCTACAAACTTACCAGTCAAAGTCCCTATATTCCAAGACCCAACTCGCAACCTAGAGGCATCCTTACTACCCTTACCCCTCTTGCCCCCTACACCCCCACCCCTCTGAGGACATGATCTTATCCTGCCATCATTCAGTACATCCACTATAATCTAATACACTCTACGCAGAAACTACCACAGAAGTAGCGACGAACTAATGATCTAAAGGCACAGAAGTATGGGCTCGGGCGCTCGGCTAATGAACTAGGGATGATATTAGCAGCAAGGTATGTGAGACTAAGTACCCTAAAGAGTGCTAAAAAGGTCCGTAAACAGATGCGATTGAGCTAAATAGATTAACCACGATTAGAGCACAACGACTAATAAAGAACACAGTAGAAGCAAAGCAACAGATAAGAGCAAAGCAACAACAAGCTAATAGTCAATGTACAAAAATTTAAACTAAAATACCAAATCGATACTACAAGCAAGCAGATAAGTACTCTACTAGGACCAATGCACGAAACTACAAACAAACAAATATGCACTGTTATCTAAAGCAATTCTGCAAGAATGAATGAGAAAGGAGACGGGAGATCAGGAGGTACCAACTCCGGGTGGATAGAACCTGGATCACCGATTTGGATGTCGAGGCGTTGCTGTAACATTAGCCTTCCACTCACTCCCACATGCCTCCGCTGCCGCTGGTCTTTGCTGTTCTTCGTCGGCACGAGGGTTTCACTCGCCTCTTCTTGATATTCTCCAGCAGTTTGATAACAGGTTCGGTTTCCAATGTCTTAGCTGCTGCTGCACGGCAGAATCAAATCCCAGATTCCACGCGCCTAACTCTGCTGCCAACCGGCTGTTCCCTCTCGCCGGCGCGTGAGCCTCACGCGACCTCTGATTGTAGCCGGAAAAATATGTACCTGCACACAAAAGCCAAGCAAGCAGGATCCAAACAAGAAGAAACGGCACTGTCACTGTTACCCCAGAACTGGTCACCGTCCAGATCTGAACCCAAACAGTCGCCGGTGGTGGCTATGACAACAAGAAACAGAAAAGAAAAAGAAGGGCAGAGGCGAGAAGAACAAGAAGATCAGAAGAGAAGATAGGAGAAGAGGAAGAGAAAGGGCTACTTACCTGTTGAAACCGGTGACTCGCCGGAGGAGGTGGTGCTAAGGACCCAAACAGTCGCCGGCGGAGGGGGTAGAGGAGAAAGGCGATAGAGAAGAGGAAGAGACGAGAACAAGAAACAGAAAGAAAAGGGCAGAGGCGAGAAGAACAAGGTCAGAAGAGAATATAGGAGAAGAGGAAGAGAAAGGGTTACTTACCTGTTGAAACCGGTGACTCTCCGGAGGAGGTGGTGCTAAGGACGGTATCGTTTGGTCAGTCAAGAGAGTGAAGAGAGAGAGGGTGAAGAGAGAGTAATAGAAATGGAAAATGTTAAAGTAGGTGGTACCTAAACTTAAATCATAAATTAAGTTAAACTCTAAAATAGGCTTTCATTTTCCATTCCTAGCACCATAACTATATTCCCATGTATTTATCCAAAGCCATCACTATATTTACCCACTTGTCCATTCTGATTCCTCAATAAAGACCTGTTTGGTCATTCAGATCTTTTGGACCAGGATATCTGTATCTTTTTCAGATTTTACTTTAAGTTGCCTCATCGAATCTTATTTGCAGAATAATAATTATGTCTTGTCTCCTATCTGTATAGTAGTCCACGAGATAATCCTATCAATTCTGTTTACTGCTGCAACTTCATTCTTATGTTTTCGTCTTACAATTATTCTCATCCTTTTCTGTTTTTATACCACAAATTTGAAACCGTATTGTAGATCTCTCTAGCCTTTTCCCTTTTATCTCTTGGAGACATCCAATATTAAATCTTCTCTTAGAGATATCCACCAAGTCTATTGACTTCTTTGTCAACGAGCCTATGCTTCCACCTATCCGAATCTGACTCTTTTATATATACATATATATTGTATACACCAATATCCAACTACTTACTTTGCACGATATATTATACTGTTTGGTTTTGTCTTCGTATGCATATAAAAAAATATAGTATGTTGCATTAATCAGATTAATACTTAAAAGTAAAAACTAAACCCTTAATTCAAAAGGAGTTCAAGGACACTCATGATGCAATGCCTAGTTCCTATTTGTTTGACTATGATCTGCGTTTGTTTCTGACCAAGCTTCCTTGAAGAATGCAGGTGGTTGGTTGCTGAAGTTCGTGAAAGTATACCTAAGGTAGCTGCTGAAACTCAGTCAAATCTTCCTAGTATCAATTTGACTGATTTCCATTTCTCTTATGCATGACAGGTGCTTAATTCTGTGAGAACTGCATGTTGTAGGACAGACTTTTATTAAGTTTCCAACTTTTCTTGCGTCTTTTAGCTCCTTTGATCTTGATGTCTTCCAAACCTGCATCATGAGAAAGCATTGAGAATTCTTGTCCCCATGTACTGGAGTCTTTTTGTTTCCTGAATATTTCTGGTGCAGTCATTAATTCCTATATACATATGATTGCTCCTTTTCAAAGTCAAGAAGATTTTAATATTTTTGTATACAGTTTGCACACGGGGTTTCCCCTTCTCCTGAAATTATGGAGAAAGTATGCTCCTAGTGCTAGTAGGTACCAGCTGGTGCTCTGATTTTGGTACTGTTTAATTGCTCTCGTGTTTCCGGTAAAAAGGAAATTTCTTTGGTAGGTCCCTTAAAGAGAAAATTAAAAATATTTGAATAAATTTTGAAAATAATTGGAAAAAGAGTTTGTGGAAATGTGTTTGGATATTTGTAGCTTCTTTGAAGATTTGTGATTGTTTTGTCCGTGAGTTTTTTTTTTTTTGGCAAAAAACTTTGGGGAACACTCTCAAAGCAGAACTTTTTTTGCTTTGATAAGTAAAAGTAACACTCTCAAATCACAACTTCAAAAAACAGTTTCAATAATGTGTTTTTGCTAAATAAGCTTCTGAAAACTTATTCGATGTGCTTCTCTAATGTATGTACTACATTATTTAAACATCATAGGAAACTCAGATAGTGCTCTTTATCTTTAATTATCAATTTTGAAATGCTTGGAGTCAACATTCTGAAAGCAGGCATAATCCTTGAAATAGCCAGACGCATGACGATCTATACAAAACATATTAGCAGTTACTAACAATTATTACAATTTTGTAAGCTGAGGCCTGAGAATGCAAGTCAATTTTTGCTGGAGATAAGGCATTTTGATGTTTTTGAAATATTACTGTGTTTCTTTAAGATATTACAGAAAAAATTAATCGAAGGTGTGTTCCTGTTATTCCCTGAAAGTTGTCAGAGAACACTCATTTGCATGTTTAAATGTTATAACTATATGAGACTTCATTCTCATCTTATGGGGTCTTGAACTTTAGTAGGACCAAGCCGATGCTGTACGTTTTTAAGTATCACCTGTTTGATGCAAAATTTAAATTAGCATGTGTTCATGGATTGGTTGATCATACATAGTTGTTGAAAGGAAAGGCTGCAGCAACATGTAGAATTGTTCTGATGGTACACGAACTTATCGTACTCCTTGAGTCTAGTCTGTGATTGCAGGTGCTATTCCCATGTTAGCAGAAATTATAAAGATTCAGGCATTCAGCAAACTATCTTCTTTTCCGCCACTCATGTCTCTTATGCTTGCTCTTTTAATTCTCTTCACTTATTGTCAATAATCTGCTTTATACGTTCTCTTATTTTCTTTTGTTGTGATATTAATGTTTTTCATACCTTTTATTTTCATGAAGAATTTTCTTTTAAGGTTTTAACAAAATCTTGATAAGTTATAATGTTGTCTAATCAGGAACTAGATTTTTTGGTTGAGGCCAAAAACAGCGTAAAGTGTATGGATAACTTTCGGAAGCTATCTCCTCGTATTGCAGACTACGTTTATGCCCCAAGGGTATATTGGAATTTAAGCACATCAAAGCTGTTAACCATGGAATATATGGAGGCTGCGCTAGTAAATGACTTGAAGAGCATCCAAAGATTTGGAATTCAGCCAATTGATGTTGTAAAGTTGGTAAGTTGTTTGATTTCACGTTAATGCATTATGATTATGATCTATGGCAAGCTTTCATGGATCCTTGGTCAAGATGCTTTATAGCTTTCATTTCTAGTATATTGCAATTTATGTATATTGGTCATGTTTTTTGGATGCATCATGCCCCAAGGGTATAGTTGCCCGCCTTTTCAGTTTTCAATGTTCAAATAGATGACTTCTGAGGTACCTGGATTGACTTGGTCTCTCATTTTAACTATCGTGCTATTTCGCATTTCTACCTTACTGGGGTATTTCATGACTTGATGCGAGGACCTTTACTTTTGTTAATCATTATCCAACATTATGTTTAATTTCTGTTGATTTTCCTTTGATGTCTCTATCTCATGACATTCTTTTAAAAGATTAAATCAATAGGTGTACATCAGTTTCTCTGATATAGTTCATACTTTTCATTTGAAGTAATTATAAAAAGCTCATTATGCCACCTATGTAGGTTAGTGAGACCTTTGCTGAAATGATGTTTAAACATGGTTTTGTGCATTGTGATCCACATGCTGCAAACTTGCTAGTCCGCCCTTTGCCTTCCAGCCGTAGGAGCATTTTTGGTAAGCCTTTCATCTCTCTCGTAATATTGTTATGTTTCTTGATGGAGTTGGATCGTATTTATACCTTCTGTCTATCCAAGGAATTTCAAATTAAGTTCGATATTGCTGAAAGTTGTCTTTCCTTTTACTTTAATGAAAAGTCTGTAATTCAATTATCCAATGTTGAAATATCTTAAACGTATCATGCATTGAAGTTATGTGCACTTGTCTTACATTTTCTTTCTAATATTTTTCTTACCATTCAAACTCATTCCAAATTATTGGATTTAAGGAGATTTAGTTTTGAGTCCCACAAAGTCTAGAGAGGCAAATTGGTTGCAGTTTTTGGGTTATATCTGTGGCACCATACCTCAAAGGTGAATAAATTGCTGTTTGCTGTGTCTGCCTGCACATAGGTTAGGGAGGTAAAGCTTTGTCGATACGATGCATGTGAGCCATCTTGAAGGATGGAGATAAGGTGGGCATGGATGGGTATGGGGGGGACTTATCTCCACCCACCACTCTGCCTACTGGAGATCTTTCACCTCCAAAATTGCAGATGCAATTGTTCTAGGTCAAGCTATAATTACTATGTGAACCTAAAAATGATCCCATTTGGATTTGGTTGAGGGATTTGCTTGGAAAGAATTGATTTTGGATTTGGTTTCCGGAAAACAATTGTGTGTATTTGGATTTAATTTTAAAAAGATTTGGTTTTGAAAAACTTCTGTATCTGAATTTCAGTAATAAACTTCTGAAACATTATGACTGAAGCCTTAAGACATTGAAGATGTTGGTTAAAAGATCACGAGAAATATCAACTGAATATCTCTATTTGCTAGCAACTTGGTCAATAAACAAAAAAGAGAATCTCTTTGTTGGCCATATGAATTGAATAAAAGGGTAAGGAAAGAAAAGAGGAGAAAGGAACTGTCCGGCCATAAAGTCTGGACAACCAGTAGGAAAATTAATAAAAAATCACTTAAGAAATGTTTTGAGCTACAAGAAAAAAAGGTTTTTTTTTTTTTTTGTTTTTTGGGGGCAGCTGTTGGGCGGATATCCAAAACTTATGCAATTGCGATACCAAATTGGGTTGTTCACCCCCCAAAAGTTGGTTTTAAGTTTGTTTATAAGCTTTTTGAATCCAATCACCATGTTAGGATATAAACAGAGCTTAACTGTTCATTACGATGAAAGAGTTAACATTTACAAATCTATGGAAAAGACATGGACCAGCCATGGACCATCAACTCATCCATTCCTAGGTACCGTCAGAACTGTCAAACCTTACCTTTACTTAGGCCGAAGTAGATCATGCAAAATGGCATGAAAGATCAGTGAAAGAGGACTTGATCCTGATGTTTTCTGTTTGTTTTTTGGAGCACAATTCTCATGCCAACTTGTATAAATAACTTATGAGCATCGTGATTAGGAACTCTTAACCTCTTTGGTTGTTTTTTTTTCCTTCGAAATGTCTAGTATGCGGGTGTATCTTTTTTGTCCCTTTGCTTCATGAAACCCTTTAAGATTTCATAAAAAAATGCGTATTTTCATGCATGTATGCCATGTGTTTCCTTGTCCCCAACTTGTATAAATGACTTATGAGCATCGTGATTGGGAACTCTTAACCTCTTCGGTTGTTTTTTCCCCTTCAAAATCTCTAGTATGCGGGTGTATCCTTTTTGTCCCTTTGCTTCAGTGAAACCCTTTAAGATCTCATAAAAAATGCGTATTTTGATGCATGTATGCCATGTGTTTCCTTGTCCCTCACCCTGAAAGTGTTCGGACTAGGAGCAGTTCCAATTTAGGATCCAAAAATCTCCTTTTGCTCAGGAATGGACAAGGTGGTTCTTCAGAATCCACTCTCCAGTTACGCGTTTTAATAGTCTTTCCACTCTTTTAATCAGTCCTGAGATGAGCTTAAATGGTTGCCAAAAAAGATTCAATGTCTGCTTGAGCAATGAAGATGACATTGTGTAGTTTCTTACTCTCAATATTTATCCATCTTGCACAGGGAGGAGAAAACCCCAGTTGATACTTTTGGACCATGGGTTATACAAAGAACTTGATTACAACACCAGAATAAACTATGCTTCACTGTGGAAGGTGAATTGCATATCCTTGATAAGTTGTATATACAGCCGTTGGTTTACTCGTTCTACTAACATTACAATGTGGCATTTACTGCAGGCTTTGGTGTATTCTGATGCCAATGGAATAAAGGAAAATTGTGTAAAGCTGGGTGCTGGAGACGATCTTTACGCATTGTTTGCTGGGATTCTCACAATGAGGCCATGGAATAAAGTGATCGATCCTTCAGTTGATCATCTTGTTGTCAAAGGCACGGACAGCGACCGTTCAGAACTGCAGGTGACTTATTCTATCAGTATGGAGCTAGTTAAGATTATGAATCTCCGAAGAATCTCGTCCTAGATTCAGGGAGAAAATAAAATAAGCACTCCCTGAATCTAGGATGAGTTCTTATTTCTCCTTAGCTTTGGCGGTTTAGCTTTATTATCTAGCAATGCAATATTTTCCTTAATTCCTTTTAATTTTTTCTGGATAGTCTGCACGGAATATTTTCAAAAAAGCCGGTAAGTAAAATGGGTTACAGAGATATTTCTATCATGCAGGCTGATTCATTTTAGCTTTAGCTGAATTTTGTGGGGCAAACATAATATTATAGTACTGTATCATATAATGCTTGTGTGAAAATTATAGTTCATTCACCTTAACTCCTGTAACTTCTTCCTGTCTGTGCTCCTCTCTTTTTGGGTCTATGTTGAAATAAAGATAGGAAGAGAAAATGATTTGTGACAGAGAAGTCTTATTTACCTTGTAAAGCACCAAGTATTCTCTTATTATTTAATATTTCCTAGTATGCCTGCTGTCAATGAAGGTCTGAATCTCTCTAATTTCATTTGCTTTTGTCAACTATTTCTGTTGCTCCGCAGATGTATGCTTCTCAATATTTTCCGCAAATCACTGAACTACTGAGGAGATTGCCCCGGGTTATTCTTCTAATGCTCAAGACAAATGACTGCTTACGAGCAGTTAATGGGTCATTGGTACGAGTTTATTTTTGCTGTTATTAATATGGTTAGACTAGAATGAAAATCTTACAAACTCTGAGAACCTTCTTTTGTCGGATTCATAAACCAACTTATTTGAAATAAGAAATTCAATGCTTCTCGACCCTTATTTAGTTAACTGTTAACCTTCCTGAGACGACAAATTGAGGAAAAAACTTTCATCCCTTCTCCAAAAGGTTTATTTTTCTTTATTTTTTTATTTTGATAATGTGAAGTCCATTTCCCAAAACTGTGAGCCCAATGGTGGCATGTTTCCACCTTGTTCCTTGGTGACTCGAAATCCCCACGTTAGGTGTGGAAGATCAATAGATCATAACCACTAGGCAATCCCTCCCTTGTCTTCCAAAAGGTTTCATTTTAATTGCATCTTAGAAATATATCAGTCAGATTAGTTGCAACACCTTCATAACTAGAACTACCAACAAAGCTGATTTTAAAGAAACTAGTAAATGAATGTATTCCCAAATTGTTTGTCCTCTCTTGAAAGAATTTGTTATATGAAGCATCTTGTGGATTCTTCTTCGGGATCTTTACATAAATAGCCAGCCGAATTCACTGTTTCCTTTTTTAGCCGGTACACATGGATTATACACTGATTGTGCATGGTTATACACGTACTATACATGGATTACACATATATTATACACCCCCAGGCTACTTTTAGTTTAAGTGATTAAGTGAGCGGCTATTAAGGTTAATTCTTCTTCTTCCCTTCTCTAACCTGACTTCAGGAATTATCAACTGATATTTGTCTCATGCTTTATCATCAGGTTCAAGGGCCTTCTCTTGAGTCATTCTTGATCATTGGAAGGGTTTCATCTGAAGCCGTTCTTGAGTCTATGCTGTCGCAAAAGAGGTCGTTGTTATCTTGGATCAATTTTTGGGTACAGAAGTTTTTGTTGGAAGGCCGACTTTGCGCAATGCATATAGCAGTGTGGCTTTTGCAACTTCGGAAAGCCTTGACATTGTGAAAGCAAGTATTGTTCCAATTTTATTGGATGTCCGTGAATGAACTGACATACTGAAAGCAACTAACAATCAGGAGATGGTAAATCTGGAATTTTGTTATAATTTAGAGAGTGGATGAGTGGATACACCGATTCTTTTTCAAACTCATCCTCTTAGCTTGATCTCCCGTTGGAGCAGAGCCTGGAAGATCGCAATTCTTTTGTAATAAGTTGCGTTTACATTTTTTAAGCAGAATGATTCTTTTACAGTAGGAAAGGGAAACAGAAAAATGGATTAGTCCAAAGAGCGGCTTCTGGTTGAACAATCCTTTAGAGGATATCGTAAGATGAGAACATATTTATTGGAATATTGTGGTAACAACAACATACCCAGTATTATCCCACACTGTGGTGTTTCGAGTAGTGTGTACGCAAACGTTACCCCTACTTGTGGAATATTGTGGTAAGTTGGCAATAAAATGTGCAATTTTTGTTTTTTGTTTTTGCGACTTTAGCTCTCACGACATTAACTTTTTGAGTTCCCCTACTCTTGATGTTTGTACCCTC
>AWOL01S0016911.1:21295-35905 GCA_000715115.1 Nicotiana otophora
GGGGTGGGTGGGTGTGTGTGTGTGTGTGTGTGTGCTAACTTCTAATCTTTGTAGGATTTCGTATAGTTTCATGGGCAATATTGGCCCTTTGCTGTTTTAACAGGTGTACCCTTGGAATAAACGACAGTCAGTTTTAGCTCCCATTCCTCCCCTCTCAGAGAGATGCAATCAGTGACTTGTCATCCTATGAGTTAAAAGAGATGAAGAATCATTTAACGTATTTGATAGCCCACAAGTTCTTCTTTCGTTCAAAACTTAGCTTACTTTTGTTATTTGAGCTGAAATGGCGCAGGTGCATCAAGCCTCATGCGGAGTAACTTTGCTACCAAATTCCTGCAACAACCACGTATCTTGCTAAAGTCACGAACAATACCTCACGTATATATAAAAAAGATAAAGACTCTTGCATGTTAACTGGGGGCTAGTAATATTGGTGATATCGAATCTATATTGGTACTCCTGCTAAAGTCACTAGCAATATTGCGCAGCCAAGAGAGGCAATACAACAACATAGCCAGTATGATAGGTGGGGTCTAGGAGGGATATGGTGTATGCAGACTTTACCTCTACCTTATGTGAGACAGAGAGACTGTTTCTAATAGACCCTCGACTCAAAAAAAGAATTTTATAAACCTTTTAGGGTTTGAAAAATACATAACAAAAAAGTTATGATGAAAATACTGAAGAAAATAAAAGAAAAGTATTACCAGCAAAAATAGTAAAGAGAACCAAAGCAAAAGAAATGATAGTAGTAATAAAATTGAAAAATTAGATAATACTAGAATACTAAAATAATACTGATAAATAAAAGAGAAGTAGTTAAGGTGATTTAAACTAGAACCATGCTCTCCCACTGAAAAGAGAGAAATCACTCGGCTACCTACTAACCTTCTACCCTTATTCTCGATCTTCAAGTTCTCCTATCTAGGGTCATGGCCTCAGAGAGTTGAAGATGAGCCATGTCATGTCTAATCATCTCTCCCCAATTCTTCCTCGATCTACCTCTATCTTTCCTTAGATCTATCACTATCAATTTCTCGCGCCTCCTCACTGGGGCATTTGTGATCCTCCTATTCACATGTCCGACCTATCTCAGCCTTACTTCCTGTATCTTGTCCCCCACGTACGGGGGCCACTCCCACCTTGCCCCATATATCTTCATTCCACTCTTATCTCTCCTTGTATGCCCACATCCATCTAAGTATCCTCATTTTTGCTACTTGCATCTTCTGAACATGTGAGTTCTAGATTGGCCAACACTCTATCTCATACAACATAGTTGGTTTAACAACCACTCTATATAACTTATCTTAAGTCTTGGTGGCACATTCTTATCACATAGGATACCGAATACGAACCTCCATTTCATCCATCCCTCTCCAATACGATATGCGACACCATTGGCGATCTTCCCGTTTTCTTGGATTATTGAACCAAAATACTTGAAGCTTCCTCTCTTATGGATGATTTGTATACCAATACTCACTTCCACACCCGTCTCATGCGATACATCACTGAACTTGTACTCCATATACTTTATTGTAGTCCCGCTCAACCTGAATCCTTTAGACTCTAGATTCTGTCACGTCCAGTCTATCGTTAACTCCGCCACGTGTCTCATCAATCAGTACTATATCATCTGCAAATAATATACACCATAGTACCTCCCATTGAATATGTCGTGTTAACTCATTCATTACCAAGGTAAATAAAAATGGGCTAAGAGTTGATACCTGGTGCAACCCCATCTAGACTAGAAAGTGTTATGAGTCTCCTCCCACTGCTCTCACTCGCGTCTTGGCTCCATCATGCATGTACTTAATTGCTTAATGTATGCCCCATGTACACCTATAGACTCCAAGCATCTCCATAAAACCTCCCTTGAGACTTTCTCGTATGCTTTTTCTAGGTCAATGTATATTATATGTAACTCTTTTTTCTTATCCATATACTGATCCAACAATCTCCTTAAAAAATGAATGGCTTTCGTAGTTGAATGTCCCGACATGAATCCAAATTGGTTCTTGAAGATAGATACATCTCTCCTTATCCTTACTCTACCACCCTCTCCCAAACTTTTATAGTGAGGCAATTAGTAGTTTGATATCCCGATAGTTATTACAATGTTTAATATAACCCCTATTCTTATATAACGGGATCCCAAACTCCATCTCTATTATTCAGACATTTTAGTCGTCCAAAAATAACTTTAAACAATTCAGTTAGCCACTCTATACCCATTAGCCCTGCGCTCTTCTAAAATTTCATAAGAATCTCATCTGGCCCGGACACTCTTCCCCCTCTTATCTTCCAATTGCCCCTTAACTTACTTAAGCTCTATGCACCTACAATATCCAAAATCTCAATGGCTCTCGGAGTGCTCTAATTCACCCAACATAATATTCATGTCTCCCTCTACATTTAAGAGTTTATAGAAGTATGTCCTCCATCTTCATTTAATGTATGCCTCTTCTACCAATACTTTGCCATCCTGATATTTTATACGTCAATACCACACAAGAGGGGGGTGATTTATGTGGTGTTAAATTTTTCGCGTGCACAGATTATAGAAGTACATGGTTCTTCTATGTATTCCAACTACTACTGTTGCAGAATAATAAGTATAGAAAATAAAGAACATATAGATTTTTACGTGGAAAACACCTGGCTCAAAAGGTAAAAAAATCACGACCTACTTCCCAGTAGGATTTTTTCACAACTCTTTACTAAATCAGCGAGCCAAAACAGCATTTACAAAAACTCTTTTGTAAACCTAGGATTACCTCTAACCCTTTGTAGCAAACTAGCCTCTAGCTATTTGCGACAAACTTCAAGTTAACTCTAACTTGAAACAAACGTACCTATTACAGATGCTTCTAGATAAAACTGAAAAGGTACAAGTTCAAATCACCTACTACAAATAACTAGAATAAAAGACAACAGTTGGAACTGGTTCTTCTAGCTGGTTCAAGTAGCGTCAGATTCGCACACTCAAATATCACTCGAATTGCTTGCAAAATTGCCTCGCTATTTTTCTCTCAATTCTTGCTTAACTTCTGCTTTTGTGCATCACTATACAATAAGAATATTCTGCAATATATAAGAGTTAGTAGATAAAGAATTAACTAGAATCCTAATGCTACTCTTCCTTGGTGGAAGAGTTCTAGTTAAACTCAACTCTTAAATCCTTCCTTATCTTAGATATTGTTCTTACTGAATAAGGAGTCCTTCTCTTTATCATTTTTGCAATCTTTTCGATCAGGAGATATCTCATTCTACCAGAATACGCTTATCTCCTGCATGTGCACCTCACGTGGCTTGACTCTGCCGGTGTCTATGTCTGCCAGTGATGGACCTGGTTCATATCGGAGTTCCTTTGTCAATCTTCAAAACTATTCTCTTTCTTGGGCCAACAAATTTTCCCTTTTTGATGATGACAAACTTTGTGC
Organism: Nicotiana otophora; assembly: GCA_000715115.1. Lineage (NCBI taxonomy): Eukaryota > Viridiplantae > Streptophyta > Magnoliopsida > Solanales > Solanaceae > Nicotiana > Nicotiana otophora. The sequence goes on from AWOL01S0016911.1 coordinate 24,745, forward strand.
TTCCATAAGCTTAGGCCTGTTTCAACTTAATCCAACATTGACACATATTAGAGTATTAAGCACTTATCATAAAGAACCAGGGTCATTTAGGCTATAAATATCACATGTTCAGAGCAAATCTTCCCCCTTTTGGCATCATCGAAAAGTTGCAAAAAGATATGTAAGTCCCAAATTTTATAAAAATTACTCATGGCCACTCGGGCAACTGCAAATGCATTCATGGATCAATCATCAGTAGTCAACTAAGAATTCAAACTATCAAGAAAATAGAGACAGTGCATAAGAACAAGAGCAGCAAATTTCATTGATAGAAAGTACGGTTCTTCCACAATCCATAAAATGAAACAAAAACATTTAAAACATGAGCAGCAAAAAAAAGAAAAAGTCCCGAATCTGGATCACTGAATCTTCAGGCAGGCTAGGCAACTAAGACTTGGAAGAACTAGGGGCTTGGGTTTTGGCTTGGAGAAGATTCAACATATCGTGAAGAATTCCCTCATTCTTCTCCCTTTCCTTTGTAAGCTCAACTCAGAGAACATCCCTCTTAGATTCAACCTCAGCCAAACGAGTCTTCGGCCTTGCTATCTCAGCATCCTTTGCCCCACTCTCCTGCACTAGGGATCTGACCTTACTGTTTACAGGTGTCCTTTTTGATGAACCAGGTTCATTGGGGACGACATGGATCTCATAATCACAAGAAAGAAGAGTATTGATCCCAAAATGGTCTTTGCTTGTGGCCATCTTCGCCTTCTTCAATGGCACCTTATAATGAGCAAGAACAGAAGTGAGGATGAAACCATAAGGAATGACATAGGCTTTGGAGCCATTGCCAACTCTGTCCAAAAACTGAATGATAAACCCATGCCAGTTTATCTGCCTCCCACTGTCCATACACTCCATCAAGACCAAGTCCATGTAATTTGCAATATGCCTCCTTTCCTGCCTTGGCAACACACACTTGTTGATGAATTCAAAGATCACCTTGTGGGGTGGCTTCATTTCACTCTTATAGACAGCCTTGGGCTCACTTTCTTCTTCATTATCACAAAATTTCCTTGTGATAGCCAGGGCAAGTGGAAGAGAATCCAGGCTGGGCCATTTCTGCCTAGTATAGTCATCATAGCCTTCAGAGGGTATGCCAAGGATTTCACCCAGTTCTTTAGCATCAAAAGAGATTTGGACCCCTTTTACTAGGCTGGTGACTCTGCTTTCCTTGACCTCAGCATTGTCCATGAATTCCACAATCTCATTCCTAGCCAGTCTCCCATCCAACTGAAGGACCATGTCCTTCCACCCCTGTATCTCAAGCTTCTCCAGCAGCAAAATCATTCCTTCTTCTTCCAAGTCCTTCAACAATCTCCCCTTCAAAATTGTTCTTTTACAGAACTTTGTCATCTTGTCCTTCTTACCATTAGAACCATCCTCCTCTTCACCACTCCAATCATATTCTTCAATAATTTTTACTTGCTTGGCTTTCACTGCAGACCTGGTTCGTTTAGCCAAGATAGAGGGTTCAACATACTTAGAAACAGATGAAGACTTCTTTGAGGAAGTCTTGGTTTTCTTTGTCTTAGGGGTCTGAACCTCTACCTCTGCCACTTTTTCACTTTGATGGACCAGGTCCATCTCATCCAACTCAACAGCCTTGACAGGCTCAACCACCTTTTCTTTCCCTTTATCCACTCTTTTCTTCTTACTCTCCTCTAAAGCTCTTTGCAACTCCTCCTCGCTTTGCTTTAGCTTGCTCTTTGTAGATCTTCCTCTTGGAAGAGGAATATCAGAGGTCTCAAAAGGAGCAACTTTCCGTTTCTTGTTGGCTCTGCTGTCCCAGAGGTTGTAGCTAGCACATGTAGTCATCATGTTTAGTCTAATGTTACATGTCTACGTGTCTTATCTCTTACTTACAATTTGTACAACATGCTTAGTTGAATTACCTGTTTTCCTGATTTTGTATTCAGTCTTTAACTGTAAGATTCCTTGCTGTAATTTCATTGTTCCATTGGTTATGTGTTGCATATATACTTTTGGGACTATGAGGCGATACCTCAGGAGCGCCCCTATTGTATATTTAATTTTGGGACTACAAGGCGGTACCTCAAGAGCGCCCCTATTGAATATTTACTTTTAGGACTACGAGGCGGTACCTCGGGAGCGCCCCTGTTGTGTATTACTTTTGGAACTACGAGGTGGTACCTCGGGAGTGCCCCTGTTACATATTTACTTTTGGGACTACGAGGCGGTACCTCGGGAGCGCCCATGTTGTTTATCTCTATTTGTTGTATTGTTGTTGTTGTTTCTTAACTTGTAAGAATCTTATTTTTCCTCACGTGTTGTAGTTGTCTTCTTGAATCCCGTGTTGTTATCTTTCTGTAAATTCTCATTATTCACTTCTTAGTCATTTTATTATATTATTATATCTTCTGTCTTGCCTCCTATTATTTCTAGTAGGGCCCTGACCTGACCTCGTCACTACTCTACTGAGGTTAGGCTTGACACTTACTGGAAACCGTTATGGTGTACTCATACTACACTTCTGCACATCTTTTTGTGCAGATTCAAGTACTGCTTACCAGACCAGGTACCAATGAGCTAGCCCGTACGTGGAGACTTCAAGGTACATCTGCCAGCATCCGCAGACCTCGGAGTCCCCCTCTATCTTTATTATGTTATTTTTCTCATTCCTCATTAGACTCTGATGTATAGAGATATTTAGTATTTTTCTCTTTGGAGCTTGTAACTTATTTCTACCGGGTTTTGGGAGTTGTAACTATTTTGAATCGCAGTTCTTATTTATTTCAGATGTTGAGGTTGAGTTTCAGCTTTATATTCAGTTATTCCTCAAAATTGTTAGGCTTACCTAGTCTTAGAGACTAGGTGCCGTCACGATATCCTACGGAGAAAAATTGGAGTCGTGACGCTCATATACCTTGGGAGTGGTGTTGTTCGACAACAACCTAAATATGCACTCTTTCTCAAGCAATACATAATAAATAGACACAATCAATTAATGGTCATTCAGTCAACAACAATAAATACGTAGCTGAACAAGTAGGGATATTCAAAAGCAAAATTATATTAAAACATAACAAGAATTCATCCTCAAAAAGGTTCCATCAAACCCTAGATTAGAGAGTTTAGCTACTCTTAATTGTATAAACAATCATATTCATATTCAAGAGAGAAAAACTCTTGTAGTCTGCGCTCCAGAGTGTTCTGTAGCCTTTTGCCTCTCCAATGATGTCTCTCTTTCAAAAACTAACTTTAAGAGGTATTTATATGGTTAAGGTTGAAGTCTACACGCCCAAACATAATGAGTAAATAAAAGTGGCTCGGAATAGCATCGTCGGCTCGGGGCATTGTCAGAGGCATCAATATTACTTCGCGAGGCACTGTCAGAGGCGCCAACATTTACCTGCGAGGCACCGTTAGAGGCGCTAATGACAGCGCCCTGGACAAAGCCTTGCACTGTCTATGTCCATGACTTTTCATTGCATTACACGTCTTCTTTTATTGCTCCATTTTGTAGCTTTGAGGTACCATTTCGTGCAACTTTTCTCTACTTCATGTCCAAGCATTCCTACACGTGAAATAAGCTCCATTAAGCTCAATTTTCGCATAAATTAGCATCCAAACAAAAGCAAGTACGGTAAATAACGTCAAAATATATGAAATTATAGCACGACATCAATTATCAACTTCATCTACTTCAACATTAGGAAACTTGAAAGGTTTTATGTGTGGACCCAATTTTTGGTTAAAAACTTAATTACCAGTAGAAACAAATTTTACATAAACATAACAATAGTGGAATACTATTGCTAATAAGCAGGTAAATGTCCAAGTAATTGCTTTATCGCAATAGAAGCAGCTAATTTGACTATAACTTTGGTCATTCATTTCCTGGGTCAAGATTGAAGGAGATCAAGGACCTCATGAGGCTCTTTGATACGATTTCCTGATAAAAGATATGTGCTTGATTAATACATGAATATCAATATAAGCTGCCTTTTAGTTGGTTGCATAAATGTCATTTACATTTCCAATAATACCCGTAAATTGAAAGATTAGAAGTAATCCATATCCTTCCTCTTTTGGCCTTGAAGTTATAGAATCCTATAGTCAAAGAGAGGCAGTAATCTTGTACCTCATACCAAAGGAGCTTTCTTTAAGTAGTTTGGGTCTTCTTACTCTAAAATTATTTTCATCACATTTCTAGTGGAACTATCTTACCACCAACAATTACTTGGCTAAGTCATCTTACTACCAAAATTAAGTATCTAAGTTGATTTAACACAAGACTACTGCAATATATGCTTAGTAGCATACTTTATGTATCTACAACATGTGCAGATGACACAAGAACATTGTCCAATGGAACCATCTTCAAGCATTATAGACATATTAACCAACAAATACAAGAACTGTTTTTATCTTTAAGAACAACACAAGCATATCCTAATTCATCATTAACAATGAGCTGGAGCAAAGAGTCCCATGCTTAGTAAGCAATCCTCTGCTTTCCAAAAATCACAGTATAAGGAGATTTTGAGGTACCTTGAAATAGCAGGAAATCACCAATCAATTAAGGAAACCGGAATTAAGAGAAATAGAGACGTATATATTTATTTAAGTGATAAAACAGAAGGACGAAAAGGGGCCCACATAAGTGGAAAAAACTTCCTATATGCGCCTAAGACACCTAAATATCCATTCATACAAATCTGCAAACTTCCTCTATGCGCTAAGGACACTTAAATATCTGTTCATAAAAAACAACAAAAGCAATATATTACATTCCCAACTAATGATTTGTTCAAGTAATAGAAATTACCTGAGTAAACCGATGATTTGTGTTCAAATAGTTGGTGACATGCAACAAATAATACATGGACAAAAATATCTTGCTAGGTTGTATGATGCCCATCTCCTCATTCATCCAAAACTAAAACAACAATATGCTATGTCTACATAAAACAAAGTATAATCTGAAGTCTCAGAATGGTAATGGAATGTAGCTGGAACACATTAAAAGGTACCTTTGATCCTGCCAAGTGTTTAGTCTATCTGAAAAGATGTAGACTTAGTATCATAACTAATGTTTACATGGTTTCTTGTACCAGTTAAGTAAAGGCAATTGGAAAATCAATATAGGCTAAAATGGTCAGTTGAAAAGAATTGAAAGTACAACTGCTATTCAGTTAAGTTGTAGGAAAATGTAGAGTAACCAAATACGAATTTTTGTAAAAGATGTCAAATACTATATGACTGAAAATTTTATAAGAACCAGCAAAGTATCACATTTTGGAAATCTACCAATCTTATTACACAACGCATACCAGCAGATCAAAAATTTTGCTATTTATAATTATATAGTTGTAGGAAAATAGTGAAAGCAGATAGAAGGGCGTATGCAAGGGAGCAAGTGGATTCTTCAATTAGAATAGATAATTATGATAGTGGCAGAAGTATTTACTCAAACTCTGAATGGTTCAAGAAATCAACAACCCCATCAAAGGCACAAATTTCAAACAGTAAAGGACATCCATGCCTAGTGGTAATATAAAAGAAACTCTGTTAAGACATTTCTCTTTGTTAAGACATTTTTGAAGAAAATTATGAGAGAATACTTTTTTTAAGAGTTCTTAGTGCTTGAATTATCAAACTAATCAAAGACCATACATGTGGTTTCCTCTTTCTTTTTTTTAAAACACAGAATGGAACAAAAAACCTGAACATAGAAATCTGTTTCAACAGTTTTTTTACCAAATTCCAGAGTATGAAGTGCAGAACATGGGCTCTGTACTCACAGTAAATGTGCGCTTTTATTTTAGTTCTCATCACACTTATGCAAATCAATATTGGTATTCACATGTGACAACAAAGGAAAAAAGAAAAATTACTTAATCAAAATGACACCCTCTCATCAATCATAAAGACACTACAGAGAGGCCTTTGAAACAGTAAGATTTCATAATGCTCAATAACTATACTAAGATGAAACATCAACTTTAAGTAAGTTTCATGTGGTTAAGAAATGGTTATTTCAGGTAAGCTAAACATCTGGCATATTGTTTACCTCTAAATCTAGAACATTGAGGCATCAAAAACTTGAATAACCAGCATATCATACTCCCTAATTCATCCTCCCTAGTTCTTAATGATCGGTCACCACCACTGAGTGAGACTTTCCCCTTCAAGAGAAGAAAAGCTATGAGAAACAGCTAAATTGATAATCACCGGGAAGAAAATGGGAATGGAAGTATAGAACATTCCAGTCACAGTCTCAGTCTCTGTATACCTTTGGTGGAAGATCGGAGAGAGCTATTTCGTGACACGATGGCAACTTTGTAACATGTGTTCTTCTATTGAACCAAGAGGGAAACATTGAGTATTCTTTTTTAAGTGGCATACATCTAATTTGCTAGAAAAAGATGCCTAATGTGTTCGATAACCAATTAATAGGTCCACAAACGGCAAAAGACAATGAAAATTACCCCACATTTTATAGTACAATCGTGATAACTATCTGTACAACAGATTATAGCAGTGTTCGTCCTCTTCAACTCTCATTTCTAAATATTAGTAAAGTAAAGTAATATTTTTCTTCTTTACAAAGGTATAATGTGAGAGCCTAAACATGTTGACAAAATAGGATATTTTTCAACAGGCATGATTGTAAGCATGTAATTTTTGACCCACATATTAGAATTACCTTTAATAGTCCTAGTATTTTTTAGAATATTTATTTGAGTTTATTTCTATAGGATTTCACTTTATTATTAATTTTAATTCTATTTTTTAAAGCACAAAAATTGAAAAAATACAAAAATAGTTTCATTTTCTCTATTTAATTTAGGTATTAGGTATTTTTAGAAAGATATTGTTTTTATTATTATTTGAAAATACCAAAAAATAGTTTTGTATTAATTAGTATATTTTCATAGTATTAGTATTTTTATTTTTATTTTTTGCTCAATGAGTAAGAATTGAATTTGGGCCAATTGGGAGCTCATTTTCGTATTTTGGTGGCTCAGCAAGACAAAGGCCTATTCTTCCCAATCCCTTTTAGCCCAAAACCTTTTCTCATCCATCAAACCCCTACCTTAATCATAGCTATTGATCTACTTTCATCCAAAGTCCAATACTCGCTCCCCACTACCATATAAAAACCAAATTAATATCCAAAAACCCTAAGCTAATTCCCCACTTCAGACACAAAAGACTCAAACAGCCGCAACCTGCACAAAAACAAAAGAAGGCAAAGAGTGAAAGAAAAAGGAACGGATAAAGTGAAATAGAATAGAGGAGACTAAGAGAATTAGGGAATTAGAATAGTAGAAAATAAAGGTCACGAAACAGTAGCAATTCTCTAGGCTCAAAGCACGAGAATTGAGATAGCCCGTACTATAATACACTACCAATTGAAGACTTTTTAGATTCTTTCTCTTTTACAAGTTGATTGATAAAGCTTCTCTGAGCTGATTCTTTCTTAAAGTTTCGGTCAGCTCTTTGAGTTTCGGTTTTCTCCGGGTCGAGTAGAGTTCGAGTTCGTCCGCGAGATTCGAGTGTTTTCCGGCGAGGTTTGGTCAGTCTTTCGCCTGTCGAGGTCCGATCGTGGTCCTGTGCATTGTCAAGTTTTAAAACAGTCAGCGTATCTATTTAGAGGTCCATTTCCTTTCTCTTAAGCTCTAAATCTTTATTTTATATATGATTTTGTGTTAGATCATGATTGAGTTTGAATTAAATGTGATAATGTTGATTACTCCATGTGTTGTGTATTGACTTGTTCTTGTTTAAAATCACGGCATCTTTAGACTTTTAAAATCACGAATCTGCTCTCAATATGGTTACTCTTCGTTTCCTAGGATTTGGCTTTATTTAGAGCTTAGTTAGTTTGGAAAATTAGAGATTGAGAACCAATTGCTGTAAATCGCTTTACAGAATCACAAACATCGTAGCTTGCTTTAGGCGCGATTAATAAATCATCGTGACTATGGGTACGGTTTCCGTGGCATAGTCATGATACGTAACCCCAATTCGAGTGTGCGTTTCACGTGACTCGACCACAACTTCAAATAATAATAAAAATAAACATGTCGTAAATCGTGGGTGCATTTCATGTGGCNTTGTGTATTGACTTGTTCTTGTTTAAAATCACGGCATCTTTAGACTTTTAAAATCACGAATCTGCTCTCAATTTGTTACTCTTCGTTTCATAGGATCTGGCTTTATTTAGAGCTTAATTAGTTTGGAAAATTAGAGATTGAGAACCGATTGTTGTAAATCGCTTTACAGAATCACAAACATCGTAGCTTGCTTTAGGCGCGATTAATAAATCATCGTGACTAAGGGTACGGTTTGCGTGGCATAGTCATGATACGTAACCCCAATTTAAGTGTGCATTTCACGTGACTCGACCACAACTTCAAATAATAATAAAAATAAATATGTCGTAAATCGTGGGTGCATTTCATGTGGTGCGATTTGCAACGTGTACCAAAATAGCGAGTGCGCGACATCGTGACTTATTCAAACAAATTTCATAAATATTAAAAGCGGGTTAGAATATAAAAATGCACACTAGGTTTTAAAAAATATATTAAATCAGATAATTAGGTCAATTATTAATAGTTGAGCGACCGTGCTAAAATCACGAAACTCGGGAGTGTCTCACACCTTCTCCCGGGTTAACAGAATTCCTTACCCGGTCTTCTGTGTTCGCAGACCATAAATAGAGTCAAATTGTCTCGATTTGGGATTTAAAATAAACCGGTGACTTGGGATACCATAAATTATCTCAGGTGGCGACTCTGAATTGAATAATAATCTCATTTCGAACAATGTCACTTTAATTGGAAAAACTCCCTTATCCCCATTCCCAGCGGGAAAAAGGAGGCGTGACATCTCTGGCGACTCTGCTGGAGACAAGAACCCAGAATCTCTGGTTCAGGGTTCAAAATTCGAGCTTAGAATAATTGTGATACTTGGTTTTGTTTATAATCTGATTTTTACGTGTTTGAGCCTAATGTGCTAAATGCTGATTTTTACCTCTTTGATATTGTTTGAACTGTATATAAATTGCTACGAAACCCTCCTTCTCTCTGAGTCTTCTAAATCTTCTGGGGAGCGTGCGCTTCGCGTGGTTTTTTTTTTCCTGTTAGAGTCATATCCTAATTTTAGAACGAGGTTCGGACAAGTTGCAAAGCCGGTGAAGCTTCTGTATTTTCGGTACGCTGCCCTCCCCCCTCTCCCCGGCTCGAGTTATCCGCTCGGGTAAGCCAGGTCTAGAACAATACACCCAGGATTTAAAACTTAGAATAACACAGCCTCATGCCGGATCCCTAATAGGTACGTTTGCTTGCATCACGTGCATTTGACTTAGGAGACTCAACATAGGGGTTGGGTCCGTCTAGGATAGGTGCACCTGAAAGTCAAAAGACCATCTTGATGCATTCTTTACGTGCTACTTGTGCATTAATTTGCTTGGCTTGTATGTTGACCGGCTTCTAGAGTAAGAAAAAAAAATTAAGAAAAAAAAGAAAAAAAAATCAAGAGTGAGGTAGGATAGAAAAATGCCCGGTTTTGATAATTCCGATATTCAAAAATCCTGTTACTCTGCCAAAGTTTCAAAAAAAGAAAAAAGAAAACAAATCATTTCAAAACAAATCATATCTTTCTGTGCATCAAGATGGACCGAACTACGCGAGTTTGATTCTCACCGGATGTGAGATAGTAGGCAACCCTCATCGGGTCCGGCCCCATTTTGCAAAAATAACCAGAAAATATGAAAATGCGTCATTTTGTCATAAATAAATTTAAGGGATGTCACTTTCTGTCCAAATAGCCAGAAACGTCCCGACAGGACGCAGGAAGTTTGTTTTACCAGAATAGCCACCTATGGCTCTTTTCCTAATTTTGGCCACTTAGCAAGCACAGCTTTAAAATCTTCATTTCTGAAGGGCTGAAGGGCCGTATTTGCAAAGGTGGCCTTGAGTTGTTCGAGTTTTACTTTGCACAAATAATCTTTCTTTTGGGGTCAAAAATAAAAAAAAATCAAAAATCACTTGTTTTTAACCAGTCGCCATAAATAAAAATGTGCATGATGAGCACTGTTGAAAATATACCTTTTCGAGTCGTAGACGAGATTCCACTAGGACTCCATATGTGGTGGAACGACCTGGGGGAGGCCAGCAAGCGTTCTGTGACAAAGGCTTTAGGTGGGCTCACTGGTCTTCTGGAAATTAAACCAAGGGTTGATATAATCGAAGCTTTGATACCGTTTTGGGTCCCGACACACAATGTTTTGCACTTCTCTGATTTCGAGTTGACCCCTACACTAGAGGAGATAGCAGGTTATGCTGGTTTCAAAGGGAAGTTAAGGTATCAATATCCAGTAGCACCAAGAACTATAACCCCTTATAAGTTTTTGGACCTCCTCAGTATTAGCCGGCAGGTTAAAGATGAAAATTTAGCCGGAGGATTCTGCACATTACGTTTCTTGTACAACCGGTATGGGGACCCCCACAGATTTGAGGCTCCGGACACTGGTTTGAATCATCAGGGAAATAAAGACAAATGGGAAGCACGCAGGGGTTTGGCCTTTGTGGTGGCATTTTTAGGCACTCTGATATGCCCAAGGAGTGACAGACATATAGAATTGGGGCTCGCAGGAGTGGCCGACTTTATGGTCAAAAAGGCCAATGGCACTATCATACCGATGATTCTCGCAGAAATTTACCGAGCTTTAACCGCTTGTCGAGCCGGGACAAAGTTTTTTGAGGGTTGCAACTTGCTTTTACAAATGTGGTTGGTAGAACATCTTTGTCATCGCCCAGGTTACATGAACTACGGTCTGACCGGACTCAATTGCATCGAAGAATATGAAAACCGAGTAAACGGTCATGAGTTGCCAGAAGGTACTGAGGCATGGTTCGCGTATTTGGGATCTTTAAACTCAAATCGAATTGAGTGGACTTTCGGTTGGCTCCCGGTCGATGAAGTTATTTACATGTCCGCCGGAGTGTGCTTTCTTTTATTAATGGGTCTTCGGAGTATTCAGCCATATGCCCCGCATCGGGTCCTACGCCAATTGGGCAGATACCAAACAGTCCCCTATGACGAAGATTTGAGTCCACAGGTTATTGAACTATGCCCAAAAGCC
>AWOL01S0016912.1:0-16289 GCA_000715115.1 Nicotiana otophora
GACATCAGATATCAGCTATGCCAAACATGAATAAATGGTCCGAAACTCATCCGAAATACACCTGAGGCCTCCGGGACCCTATCCAATCACATAAAACAATCCCAAAAAATATCATGAACCTACTCGAGGCCTCAAATCACACAAAACAACATCAAAACCACGAGTCGCACCTAATTCCAGCCTAATGAACTTCCAACTTCCAAAACTCATGCCGAAACACATCAACCCAACCCTGAAAGACCCCTATTTTTTGCATTCAACTCCCAATTAACATAAAAGACCTATTTGAACTTCCAGAACTAAAATTCGAGCCCAATATCGACAAAGTCAATTCTCAGTCAAACCTATCAACCTTCCAAACCTTCAACTTTCCAACTTTCACCAAAAAGAACCAAACCACCCTACAAACCTCCAAATCCAAATTCGGACATAAGGCTAAGTCTAAAATAACCATACGAAGCTATTGGAATCATCAAAACATCATTCCAGGGTAGTCTACACAAAAGCAAAACTCTGGTAACTCTTTTAACTTAAGCTTCTAACTTTGAGATTATGTTTCCCAATTCACTCCAGGACCTTCCCAAAACCAAACCAACCACCCCCAAAAGTCACATAACCACAAATGAAGAAGAGGAAATAGATAGGGGAACAGGGTCACAATACACAAAACGACCAGGCGGGCCGTTACCTTCTCCCCATCTAAAACAAATGTTCATCCTCGAATGGGTCTAGAATCATACTTGGAGTCTCATAAAGGTGAGGTTATCTGATAAGCATCTCCTCCTCGGTCTCCCATGTGGCCTGCTCTACTGGCTAACCTCTCCATTGCACCTTCACTGACATTATATTCATTGCCCTAAACTTCCAAACCTACCGATCCAAAATGGTCACCAACTCCACATCATATGTCAAATCCCTATCTAATTGCACCATGATAAAGTCCAAAGCATGTGATGGATCAACATAATACTTTAGAACATAGAAACAAGATATACTGGGTGAACTCCCGATAGACTAGGTGGCTAGGCAAGTTTGTAGGCCACCTCTCCAACTCTCTCAATAACCTCAAAAGGGCCAATATACCTAGGACTCGACTTCCCCTTCTTCCCGAATCTCATCACACCCTTCATGGGCAATACTCTGAGCAGAACCTTTTCACCCACCATATATGCAACATCATGAACATTTTTGCCAGCATAACTCTTATACTTGGACCATATTGTACGAACCTGCTCCTGAATCACCTTCATCATCTCTAAGGAATCTCAGACCAAATCAGTGCCAAACAGTTTAGCCTCCCTAGGCTCAAACCAACCAATCAAAGAACAACATCTCCTCCTATATAAGGACTCATAAGGAGCCATTTGGATACTCGATTAAAAGCTATTATTGTAGGCGAACTTTGCTAATGGAAGAAACAAATCCCACGAAGCTCCAAAATTGATAACACAAGCACGTAACATGTCCTCCAATATCTGAATAGTGTGCTTGGACAATGCATCCTTTTGGGGATGAAATGTTGTACTTATCTCTATCCGTGTGCCCAAATCTCATTGCACCGCTCTCCAAAGCTGCAATATGAATTGAGTGCCTCAATCTGAAATGATAGACACAGACACTCCATGACGCCGAACATTCTCATGATTGTAAATCTGAGCCAATCACTCTGAAGAATAGGTAGTCATCACCGGAATGAAGTGTATGGACTTAGTCAACCGGTCCATACTAACCCAGACTGCATCATATTTCTTCAAGGTCCGTGGTAACTTACCACAAAATCCATAGTGATGCGCTCCCACTTCCACTCTGGTATCTCCGATCTTTGAGTCAACCATCCCTGCTTCTGATGCTCATACTTCACCTATTAGAAATTCAAACATCGAGATATATAATTAACAATATCTTTCTTCATTCTCCTCCACGAATAGTATTGTTTCAAGTCACGGTACAGCTTCATGACACCTAGTTGAATGGAATAGCGCAAGATGCAAGCCTTCTTAAGGATCAAATCTCTCAACCCATCAACCATTGTAAAACAAATCCGTCCTTGAAACTGCATAACACCATCATCACTTATCACAACCTCTTTAGCTCCACCTCGTTACACTATGTCTTTCAATGCCAATAAGTGAGGATCACCCAACTGGAATGGCTTGATACACTCCAACGACTGACTATCACAACGCAATCAAGAATGCGGCTAGGCTCCGAAACAATCAATCTCACAAACAGATTGGCAAAAGCTTGAACATTCATGGTGAGTGGCCTCTCTGCTACAGGTAAATATGCCATGCTGCCCATACTCTTAGCCTTCCTACTCAATGCATCGTCCACCACATTTACCTTACTAGATGATATAATATGCTGATATCATAGTCTTTATGCAACTGTAATCATCTTCGCTACGGCAAATTAAAATCCTTTTTCTTGAACATGAGCTAGAGACTCCGACGGTCGGTATAGACCTCACATGGAATGCTATATAGACAGTGCCTTCAAATCATCAATGCATGAGAAATGGCTGCTAACTCTATGCACATGGTAGTTCTTCTCATAAACGTTCAACTGTCGAGACACATAGGTAATCACTCTACCGTCCTGCATCAACCTGTAGGTAATCACCCTAACGTTTAGAGCCCAATAGACGACGCATCACAATGTGCAGTGTAAGATCCCAAACCTGTAGGCAATACCAATACTGGGGCTGTAGTTAATGTAGTCTTGAGATTCTAAAAGCTCACCTCACACTCATCAGACCAACTAAAAGGAGCACCCTTTTAGGTCAATCTAGTCAAACGTGTAGCAATGGATGAGAAACCCTCCACAAAACTGTGATAATAACCCGCCAAATCCAAGAAGCTCCAAATCACTGGGCCTGAAGATGGTATAAACCAACTCTAAACTGCTCAATCTTCTTCAGATTCACCTTAATCACATCACTATACACCATGTGCCCCAAGAACACCATTGAATCGAGCTAAAACTCACACTTAGAGAATTGAGCATAAAGCTTCTTCTCCCTGAATGTCTGGAGTATGATCCTTAGATGCTGCTCATAATCCTCCTAGTTGCGTGAGTACACCAATATATCATGAATGAATACCATGATGAAAGAATCAAGATATGGCTAGAACACATTGTTCGTCAAGTGCATAAAGGCCGTGTGGACATTGGACAGCGTAAAAGACATCAACAGAAACTCATAGTGACCATAGCAAGTCTTGAATGTCATCTTCGGAATATCTAAATCCCAGATTTTCAACTGATGGCAACCTAACCTCAAATCAATCTTCGAGAACACTCTAGTACCCTGAAGTTGATCAAATAAGTCATCAATGCGTTGTTGTGGGTACCTGTTGTTATTAGTAACCTTGTTCAGCTGCTTGTAGTCAATACACCTACTCATAGTACCATCCTTCTTCCTCACAAATGGAACCAGTGCACCCCAAGGTGACACACTAGGCCTGATGAAGCCCTTATCTAGTAGTTCCTTCAACTCCTTCAACTCCTTCAACTCTATAGGTTCCATGCGGTACGGTGAAATAGAGATGGGCAAATTCTCGGTACCAAGTCAATACCAAAATCAATTTCTCCATCGGGTGACATGCCCGACAGAACTGCCGGAATCACATCTAGAAAATTCATCCCTACTGGAACTAAATTGACGATAGGTGTATCGGTACTAACATCCCTCACAAAGGCCAAGTATGCCAAACATCCCTTTTCAACCATTCGTTGAGCCTTCAAATGTGAAATTACACTACAAGGAACATAATCCAGGGATCATCTTCACTCCAACCTCAGCACCCCAGGTATCGCGAATGTCACAGTCTTAGCGTGAAAATCAAGGATAAAGAGATATGGCGACAACTAATCCAAGCCAAAAATCACATAAAAATCAACCATGCTAAGCAATATACACGGTCTACAACAATAGAATCACCCACCGACATAGATACATGAACAAATATAGTTAAAGAATCACGAGGCATATCCAAATAACAAGCAAATTATGATGACATATATTAATAAATGGACCCGGATCAAATAATACTAAAACTTCCCTGATGCGCACTAAAATAATACCTATGATCACAATATCAGAAGAAACCACCTCTGGTCTGGCAGGAAATATATAGAAACGATGTTGAACACCACCTCACTTACCTCCCCCTCCGGGGAGAACTCGACCCACACGACCTCTGCCCCTAGCTGGCTGGGCGGGTGGTGTAGCAACTAGTGCAAGAGTCATAGTCTGGCCTCCCTATGTGTCGCCTTGGGGTGCACCGGTTCTGTTTGTGAAAAAGAATGATAGTACTATGCGGATGTGCATTGACTACAGGCAGTTGAATAAAGTTACAATACAAAATAGGTATCCTTTGACGCGCATTGATGATTTATTTGACCAGCTCCAAAGAGCTAGAGTATTTTCCAAAATTGATTTGAGGTATGCGGATTACCAGTTGAAATTTGGGATTCGGTTATGCTTAAGATGACATTCAAGACCCATTATGGAGACTATGCATTTCTCGTGATGTCTTTTTGGCTGACAAACGCCCCAGCATCATTTATTCACCTAATGAACAGTGTATTCAAGCCGTATCTTGATTCTTTTGTCGTAGTATTTATTGATGATATGCTGGTGTACTCACATAGCCATGAAGAGCATGTACAACATTTAAGAATTGTACTACAGAGGTTGAAGGAGGAGAAACTTTATGCCAAATTCACCATGTGTGAGATCTGGCTTAGTTAAGTAGTATTTTTGGGACACATGGTGTCTAGAGAAGGGATTTGTGTAGATCTAAGAAAGATAGATGCATTTCAGAGTTGGCCCAAGCAATCTTCAGCTACTAAAATTTGGAGTTTTCTTGGGTTGGTCAGATATTATCGTCGCTTTGTGGAGGGTTTCTTATCCATTGCCTCACCTATGACTAAATTGACCAAGAAAGGTTCTCCACTCAGGTGGTCAGATGAGTGTGAAGAGAGCTTTTAGAAGCTCAAGATTGCCTTGACCACAACTCCAGTTCTAGTTTTGCCTTCAGCGTCTGGTTCTTATAATGTTTATTATGATGCTTCTCAGATTGGTATTGGGTGTGTCTTAATTCAGTAAGGTAGAGTAATTGATCATGCTTCGCTCCAGTCGAAGACACATGAGACGAACTACCATGTTCATGATTTAGAGTTGGCAGCTATTGGTCATGCATTAAAGATTTGGAGGCACTATCTCTACGGTGTGTCTTGTGAGGTATTTATAGAACACCGGATCCTACAACACTTATTCAAATAAAAGGATCTAAACTTGAGGTAGCACAGATGGTGGGAGCTTCTAAAGGACTATGCTATTACCATTTTGTATCATCCCGGGAAGGACAATATGGTGGCCAATGTCTTGAGTAGAAAGGCGGTGATTATGGGTAGTCTTGCATTTATTCCAGTTGGTGAGAGACCACTTGCATCCGATGTTCGGGTTTTAGCATTTCCGTTCGTGAGGTTAGATGTTTCGGAGCCAAGTGGGCTTCTAGCTTGTATTGTTTCTTGGTCTTCCTTATATGACCGCATCCGAGAGAGCACCAGTATGATGATCCCCATTTGCTTGTCCTGAAGGATAGCGTTCAGCACGATGATACCAAAGATGTTACTATTGGAGATTATGAGGTCTAAAGGATGCAGGGTCGGATTTGTATATAGAATATAGATGGGCTGCGTGAGTTGATTAGAGGTGTTAAGGATACAAGGTCAGATTTGTATACAGAACATAGATGGGCTGCATGAGTTGATTCTTGAGGAGGCCCACAGTTCGCGTTATTTAATTCACCTGGGTGCCGCAAAGATGTATCATCACTTGAGGAAGCATTATTGGTGGAGAAGGATGAAGAAAGATATAGTGGGGTTTGTAGATTGGTGTTTAAATTGTTAGAAGGTGAAGTAGGAGCACCAGAGATCGAGCAGATTGCTTCAGAGACTTGAAATTTGCAAGTGCAAGTGGGAGCGGATCACCATGGACTTCGTAGTTGGGCTCCCATGGACTTCACGAAAGTTTGATGCTATTTGGATGACTGTGGATAGATTGACCATGTCCGCACATTTTATTCCAGTCGGTACTACTTATTCTTTGAAGCGGTTAGCTGAGATTTATATCCCCGAGATTATTTGCCTTCACGATGTACTAGTGTCCATCATTTCAGATAGGGGCACGCGGTTTACATCACATTTTTGGAGAGCAGTGCAACGAGAGTTAGGCACATAGGTTTAGTTGAGTACATCATTTCACCATCAAATGGATGGATAATTCGAGCGCACTATTCAAATGTTGGAAGATATGTTACGTGCTTGTGTTATCGATTGCGGGGGTTCTTTGGATCAGTTTCTGCCGCTGGCAAAATTTGCCTATAATAACAGCTACCAATCGAGCATTCAGATGGCAACGTATCAGGCTTTATATGGGAGATGGTATCAGTCTCCGGTAAGTTTGTTTGAGTCGGGTGAGGCTAGGCTATTAGGTACTGACTTAGTTTAGGATGCTTTGGAAAATGTTAAATTCATTTAGGATTGAATACGTACGGTGCAACCTAGACAGAAGAGTTATGCTGACTGGAAGGTTCGTGATGTTTCTTACATGGTAGGAGAGAAGGTACTCAAAACATCACCTATGAAGGGTGTTATGTGATTTAGGAAGAAGGACAAGTAGAGTCCTCAGT
This sequence comes from Nicotiana otophora, assembly GCA_000715115.1. Taxonomy (NCBI): domain Eukaryota; kingdom Viridiplantae; phylum Streptophyta; class Magnoliopsida; order Solanales; family Solanaceae; genus Nicotiana; species Nicotiana otophora. The sequence goes on from AWOL01S0016912.1 coordinate 6,702, forward strand.
ATATTGGGCCTTTTGAGGTACTTGAGAGGATTAGAGAGGTGGCTTATAAACTTGCACTGACACCTAGTCTATCGGGAGTTCATTTAGTGTTTCATGTATCTATGCTCTGTAATTTGACTTTAGCACAGTTCACCTGAAGTTTTGGACTTTAGCATAGTTCACCTGGATGTTAATTTGACTTCTGATGTGGAGTCGATGACTATTTTTGATAGACAGGTTCAAAAGTTAAGATGAATTAACATAGCCTCAGTGAAACTGCAGTGGAGAGGTCAACCAATCGGAGAAGCTGCTTGGTAAACTGAGCGGGAGATGCAGAGCAAATATCGACACCTATTTGACACTCCAGGTATAATTCTAAACCCGTTCGAGGATGAATGTTTGTTTAAGACAAAGAATGTAATGACCCGACCGGTCGTTTTGAGTATAGAAGCCCCATTTCCCCGTTTATTGCTTATTCTGTGTTCTATTATAGTTATGTGACTTGTCGTGGAGGGTTCAGAATGAATTGGAACACTTTGTTCCAAGATTTAGAGCTTAAGTTAAAACAATTGACAAAGTGAAGAATTATGTGTAAACGGCCCCAAAATGCAATTTTGATGGTTTCAATAGCTCTGTATGGTGAATTCTGACTTAGGAGTGTGTCCGGATATATATTTAGTATAATTTTGCTTGAAATGGAGAAAATAGGAAATTTAAATATGGAAGTTTTATCGGGGAGTAGAGTTTTTGATATCGGGGTAAACATCCGATTTTGGAATTTTGAATAGGTCCGTTATGCCATTTATGACTTGTGTGCAAAATTTGAGGTCAATCGGATTTGATTTGATGGGTTTCGGCATCGAATATACAAGTTGGAATTTGTTAGTTTTCATTAGTCTTTAATAGGGGTATGATTCGTGTTTTTAGCGTTGTTTGATGTGATTTTAGGCTTCGACTATGTCCGTATTATGTTTTAGGACTTGTTGTTGTATTTGGTTAAGGTCTAAGGGGCCTCGAGTGAGTTTCGAATAGTTAAAGGATCGAATTTTGGACTTGGAGTTTTGCTTAAGTTTTTCAAGTGCACTGTCTGGTTTTCTTCTACGCGATCATGTAAGAAGGTCCGCGGTTGTGCAGGCTAAATTGAACAACTTGAATTGTTTTGCAATGCGATCGGTTAGATAAGTCCGCGATTGCGAAGCTGTTGGCTTGTAGTACTACACGAATGCGTGGATTAAGGTGCATTCGCATAGAGTGAAGAAGGCAACTGGAAAATTCACGCGATGTTCTATACAATCGCGTAGGGTGGAGGAAGTTGTGCTTCGCGATCACATGAAGGGATCCGCGATCACATAAGAAAAAATTATGGCAGGGGAAAATTGTTCTTCGTGATCGCGTGAGTTGGTCCGCGATCGCATAGTAGAAATGATTGGGCAGCAAAACTTATGTTATGTTCATCTCATTTTCCATTTTTGACGATTTGGCGCTCGGGGAGAGACGAGTTTCGGGAGATTTTCAATGGAAACATCGGAGTAAGTGTTCTTAACTCAATTTTGGTCAAAGTACCCGAATCTATAGTTATTGTTAGCATTTAATTGGTGTCTTATGTTGCAAAAACAATTGCGAAAACTATTAAGGTTAAATTGAAGATTTTAGGGTTGAGTTGATGTTAGAATAAAGTAAAATTTATATGGTTGGACTCGTGGTTGGATGGACGTTTGTATTTTGTGACTTTTGTCGGGTTTTGAGATGTGGGCCCCACTGGCAATATTTGAGTGGAATTTCAGATTTTTTCTAAATTTATATTTTTATATGGAATTAATTCCTATAATTTGTGTTGATTGTATCGAATTAATTGTGACTAGATTCGAGGCGTTCAGAGGCTTAATTCGTGAGGCATGGACAGATTGGAATAAGGAATTACAGGGTTTGAGGTAAGTAATATTTCTAAACATTGTTCTGAGGGTATAAATTCCCTAAATTACGTGTTATGTGAATGGTTTGAGGTGACGCACATGCTAGGTGACGGGCGTGTGGGCGTTCATCGTAGAATTTGTGACTTAAATTGATTCCGTGAAATTTCATAATCAAATAATCATGTCATTATCCACATATCCTCCACATGTTAGAGGAATTGAGCTGAGACTCATATTAAAGCTCAGGTTTAGACTACGTGCTGATATTTTTGGGACCCGCAAAGGGCGTACTGTTGGTGAATTAATTGTTTAATAATTTAACTTACACTTAGTCACATCTATTATTTGTATATCATATCTTAGTCTCTGTTGCAATTCATTGATACATCATATTATTTTGTCGGGCTGATTTTCATGACATTGTGAGCTTGAGAGACTGGAGAGGTTAATGATTGAGTGAGGCCGAGGGACTGATTGTGAGTTATATTTATGAGATCGGGCTGGATGCCGCAGCATGCTCTATTGATTTATGCTCTGACCTAGCTTATTATATCGCTTGGATTGAAGCAGCCCCTCCGTAGTCGGCACCCCACACAGTGAGCGCATTGGATATTATATTTGGGATGGAGTTGCCTGGGCATGGAGTTGCCATATATATTCACATTTGGGATAGTGTTCCGAGGGCATGAAGTTGCCTTATTTATTTATATTTGGGATGGACTTCCCAGGGCATGGAGTTGCCTTATTTATTACATTTGGGATGGAATTCCCAGGTCATGGAGTTGTCTTCTTTCATTTATATGTAGGATAGTTTGGCCATATACAGTACTGAGTGACTAACTGTCAGTTTCTATTTATATTGAGGGATGGATCTTCCCTGGGCTGGACCTGCTCATGCAGTACTAAGTGATTGAGTACTCTGAGAGTGTGAGTATGTGATGCTTCCATGGTAGTATACCATATATAGCATGTACATTGGCCTGTAGATATAGAGATGTCATATTCCTCATATCATACAATGTTGATTTATTTTTCTTGTACTGAGTAATCTGTTGAACTTGAAAATATGCCTATATTTTGTACTGTTATTTCATATTGGACTGTACCTGTTGTGCTCGTCACTAGTTTCAGCCCAAAGGTTAGTCCCGTTACTTATGAAGTACACGGGTTCAGTTGTACTCATACTACACTCTACAGTTCGTGTGCACATCCAGGTACTTTCAGATACGGTGGCTGCTAGGTTTTAGAGAATAACTGTTGGAGATTATCAAGGTAGCTTCTTGGCATCCGCAGACCTTGACTCTCTTTTCTTTAAGTTATTTGTAGTATTCTGTATTTCCAGACAGTGTTTTATCAATCAGACTATGTCATCATTTAGATGCTCATGTACTCAGTGACATCGGGTTTTGGGGAGTATATTTGTATCAGTAATATTGGGATTTTCTATTAAATCTAAATATTATGTTTTGAATCGTAAAAGAATTTGTGATTTATTGAGGTTGTCGGCTTGCCTAGTAATGAGATAGGCGACATCACGACAGGTGAGATTTTGGGTCATGATAGTGTCACATGTTGATTGGGTTAGTATTTATGATATATATATGTTTGCTAATTCATTAGTAGTATTAGGAAGGTTTGGAACAAGGTTCTAGTTTATATAAAGATAGTTACCTGTATTGGGTTGGATTACGGGCAGCTATTGTAGCTGGTGGTGTTGATATGGGCTGATGGGTGATGTGTTTCATCATGTGGTTATACCTTGTTGATTTATGCATGATATTTTACGACGGGTTGCAGTTGATACAATGTGTTTATGTGAAGATCGGGTTTTTGGTGAAATGCTTGGATGTTGAAATTTGGTTCTAAGGCTTATTAGTATGGGTGGAAGGAATAATCTTCAATTGAGGTTGTGTTTTTAGGCTTTTGAAGATTGGGGTGATGTGGGATCACCCGTGAGAATGTGTATGGTGATTTCATTCAGTGATTTGATGACTTCAAAACGGTTCTTAGCATGTTCGAGGACGAAATATATTTTTTAAGAGGGGGAAAATGTAACTACCTGGACGGTTGTTTTAAGTATTGTAGCCTCGTTCCCTTATTTATTGTCTCTTATATGATCATTTGTGGTAACGTGACTTTCCGGGGTGGTTGGTTTGGTTTTGGGTGTGTTTCAGAGTGAATTGGGACACTTAGTCCCAAATTTGGAAGCTTAAGTTGAAAGAGTTTATCGGAGTTTGATTTTTGTGTAGATGACCCCATAACGGTGTTTTGACTGTTCCGGTTGCTTTGAATACTGATTTTGGACTTAGGCATATGTCCGGATTTGAATATGGAGGCCCGTAAGTTGCTTTGACATAAATAGGCAAAAGTTAGAAAGTTAAAGGTTTGGAAGGTTTATAGGTTTCACTGAGGGTTGACTTTAGTAATATAGGGCTCGGATTGTTATTTTGGGAATTGGAATAGGTCATTTAGTTCATTTAGTACTTGCATGGAAATGTTCAGGTCATTCTGAGGTTTTAAGGCTTGTTCGCCGTTAGTTTTTCATTTAGAAATATTCGTTAGTTCATTAGGCTTGAATAGGGGCGTGATTCGTGGTTTTGGTGTTGTTTGATGTGATTTGAGGCTTTGAATAGGTTCACATTGTGTTTTGGGATTGGGTGGTGTGATTGGCCAGGGTCCCGGGGGCTTTGGGTGTGTTTCCGATGGGTTTTAGGCCATTTCTTCATGTGTTGGAACTTTTGATTTCTATGCTTCTGGTATCCCTCTTCGCGATCTAGAAGAATGTGTTGCAATCGCGTAGAGTCCTCACTGGCAGGTGGCTTTTTGCTCTTCGCGTTCGCGAAGATAAGGATGCGTTCGCAAAGCCTTGGGGTGTTTGTTCATCGTGAACGCGAGTGTAAGTTAATCATGTTACTTTTGGGGTTGCAAATATTTATGATCATGAACTGTAAGTACCAAGAGGGTTTGAAGGATTAGAAGCTAACATAATCGAAGACAATAAGTTTCATCAAAACACCAAGTTGAGAATGCTATAACCCATAATTTTGGGGTGATACTAGGATGATTAACATGAGAAGAAGGTTATATTATTAGGTATTTTAGTCGTATTATAGTCATGTGTTATGTTTTGAAGTCAAACGAGTTAGGAAACAAAAGTCGACAAAAGTTGTCGCAAGTTACGTTGATAATTTTACATAAAAATTAGGTCTAATATTACTGAGATTTTCTCTTAATGTAAATGGGTTTATAGGGTGATCCAACCACAAAATTAAATATATATAAGTCTAGTTTCCAACGTATTAAACCATTCGTTGATACGACATCGGAGTATACAGATATTCGCTTTTCCACAAAACTGCACAAGCAGCTCCTTCGTCTCTAAGGCTCACATAGACCCAAATCAGACATAAAAAGTCTATCTAGACATCCCAAATACATCCTTAGGGTTTTGAAGCAATTCCATCATACGCAATTCAAAATCAAGATGCGAAAACATCAACGCGATACTTACAACATAGGTAAGACTTTGCCATCCCCTTTTCTCCTTATAACTGGTTTTTTGGAAAGAGATTCGTGGTTAAAGAATCTTCTCACCTTTGTATTTTACTTATGCAAGAATAAGTAATGTGTGGATAAAAGGTAACAAGGTTTGGAAGCAAGAACACAAGAGGTATGTAGGGTTTTCAATTTGTTTTCGGCATGATTTGGTTTAGCTATGTTCTAGCCTTTCTTGTTGATCTTTTAGGGTTGTTCAAGGGATATATTAGCATGCATTGTATCCTTGTAGATTATTTAATTCCACATGTGAATTGGGAAAGGAAATAGTTTAGGTTGGAACTTCAAAACACAACAAGAGCAAAAGGGCAAATCCCCATTTAGCCTATGCCATCTAGACTTTTATTTGTTCCGTTCCTTTGATGTTTTACGTATACCTAAACCCCATATGATCCTAATAGATTAATTTAAGATTACATAATCCTAATTATCATGTATTTATGCTTAGATTATTCCTAAATTGGATTTAGACATTCATGTCACAAGTTAACCATTATGAGTCGACATTACATTCACAATTTTGTTTTGTCGATCGTTTGACACTATTGTGGATAACTGGATCTCCTTTTGTTTGATTTTATCATATTGGCTGCGTATCAATTCCCTTGTATATTGCAGTGCTTGCTGTTGCTTTTGGGGATCATTAAGTTTTAGTGGAAACTCTGCCGAAATATTTGGAAATTCGAAGAGTTAGACAAATCTTGAGTTCCTTGGTTCTAAATTGATTATAGAGGGATCCTAATGAGTTAATTTATCTTAGTATCTCATGCACATACTCAGTTTCTCCCTAAAATGGTGATAGGCTCCTCTGTCCAACTTATGGACAACGAGCGTCAGATTACATATGTGATTCTGTTTATGTTTTTCTTCATGATATCTTGAGTCCATATGATGTTGCCACATGTGTTATGCCTCATACATTCTTCCATTGATTATGCTTGAGGGATATATCCCATAACACCAGGAAGACCTATTGAGGCACTAGTACCACCAGTTAGAGTCGTGAGAGGCCGGGGTCATGGTAGGGCCGAGGTGTGGCTCGTACTACAGCTAGAGCAACACATGTAGAGCAGGTTTTAGATACTGTTGAGCCAGTGGGACTAGCTCAGGCACCAACATTGCCAATCGTTATTCTTGTCCTTCAGGAGGCTTTGGCCCAATTTCTAACTGTGTCTACGAACCTGGCTCAGGCGGTATTTATTCCACTTGCACCAGCTACCTCGCAGGCTGGGTGAGGTTCCCAAACTCCCGCCACCCGTACTCTAAGGAAGCTATCTCAAGGTCATCAGACACCGAAAGTGTTACCTGTTCATTGGGTTGCTATTGCTCGGGCCAAGGTTGGTCCACCTTTGATTAATGAGGAGCAGAAGAGGTTTGAGTGGTTTTGGAAACTTAAAGTGACAGATTAAGCTGAGGAGAGTCAGAGGATGCTCAGGATTTTCTAGATAGGTGTCAGTGGATTTTTTTCATAGCGGGTATTTTGGAGACTAGTGGAGTTACATTTACCACTATTCAGTTGACAGGGGCAGCCTACAGATGGTTGAAGTCTTATGAGTTGAGTAGGCCAGTTGGTGCAGCTCCACTTACAATACATGAGTTCTTAGTTCCCTTTTTAAAGAAGTTTGTCCCACACACTCACAGAGAGAGGTTGCTTAGAGATTTTGAGCAGCTACGCTAGGGGGATATGACTGTGACTCAGTATGAGATGACATTTTTGGATCTGGCTCGTCATGCTATATCGTTGGTTCCCATTGAGAGAGAGGATCAGGAGGTTCATTGTTGGCCTCAACTATTTTCTACGTTACAGTTTGGCCCGAGAGTCTGAAACGGATGCTATGTTTGACCAGGTGGTCAAGATTGTCAGGCGCTTGACAAAGGTTCGCAGGCTTGACCGTGAGAAGGGAAAATGCATGAGCCCCGTGGTTTCAGCGGATCTAGTTGTACCGCATCTGGAAGGCATTCACATCATAACAGAGATTGTCCTTTTAGGCCCGCACCGTAGAATTCGTGACTTAATTGATTATATGAAATTTTATAATAAAATAACTATGTCATTATCCACATATGCTCCACGTGTTAGAGGAATTGAGTTGATACTCATATTAAAGCTCATGTGTAGACTATGTGCCGATATTGTTGGGACCCATAGAGGTTGTGATTTGTTTGAATTAGTTATTTTAAAATGTAATTTATACTCAGTCACATCTATTATTTGCATATCATATCTCAGTCTCTGTTGTCATTCATTGATACATCATATCATTTTGATGGGTTGATTTTCATGACATTGTGAGTCCGAGAGAATGGAGAGGATAATGACTGAGTGAGGCCGAGGGCCTGATTTTGAGTTATATTTATGGGATCGGGCTGCACGCCGCAATATGCTTTATTGATTTATGCCTGGACCTGGCTTATTATAGCGCTTGGGATGAAGGAGCCCCTCTAGAGTCTGCACCCCACACAGTAAGGGCAATGGATATTATATCTGGGATGGAGTTCCCTGGGCATGAAGTTGCCATATATATTCACATTGGGATGGACTGCCCAGGGCATGGGGTTGCCTTATTTATTTATATTTGGGATGGACATCCCAGGGCATGGAGTTTCCTTATTTATTTACATTTGGGATGGAGTTACCAGGGCATGGAGTTGCCTTATTTCATTTATATCTATGCTAGATTGGTCATTTACAGTACTAAGTGACTGACTGTCAGTTGCTATTTATATTGAGGGATGGATCTTCCCTGGGCTGGACCTGCATGTACATTACTAAGTGATTCAGTACTCTAAAAGTGTGAGTACGTGATGCTTCCATGATGGTATACCATATACAACATGTGCATTGAGTTGATTTATTTCATTTGTATTAAGTTATCTGTTGAACTTGAAAACATGCCTACATTTTTGTACTGTTATTTCATAATGGTATGTACCTGTTGAGCTCGTCGCTACTTTTAGCCCAAAGGTTAGTCTTGTTACTTATGGAGTACATGGGGTCGGTTGTACTCATACTACACTCTACACTTCGTGTTCAGATCCAGGTACTTATGGATACAACGACTTCTAGGCTTCGGAGATTATCTGTTGGAGATTATCGAGGAAGCTGCTTGGCATCCGCAGACCTTGACTCTCTATTCCTTCAGTTATTTGTATTGTTCAGAATTTCAAGATAGTGTTTTATCAGTCAGACTATGTCATCATTTATATGGTCATGTACTTAGTGACTCCGCATTTTGGATTGTATTTATATCAGTAATTGTAGGATTTTCTATTAAATCTAAATATTATGTTTTCAATCGTAAAAGAATTTGTGATTTATTGAGGTTGTCGGCTTTCCTAGTAATGAGATATGCGCCATCACGACAGGTGAGATTTTGGGCCGTGATAAGTTTGTATCAGAGCCTGGGTTACATAGGTGTCATGAGTTATGAGCAGGTTTAGTAGAGTCTTGCGGATCGGTACGAAGACGTCTGTACTTATCTTCGAGTGGCTGTACAACCCTTAGGAAAAATTTCACTTTCTTATATTCTGGTCGTGAGACTTATTGATTCGAGGAACTCAATCTCTATTATTCTATTCTCTCACAGATGGTGAGAACACGTGCTATTGGATCAGGTGAATAGCCACCAGTACCACTAGTTTGGGCCACGAGAGGTCGGGGCCATGATAGAGGTCGAGGTGTAGCAAGCACAACAGCTAGAGCTGTACTTGTAGATCCACCAGTTGCTCCAGCTTAGGAGCGGATTGCGGGTATAGATGAGCAGGTGGGACCAACCCCGGCACCATCTATGTCTATTGTGATTCCAGGCATTCAAGAGGCGTTGGATTAGATATTGAAGGTTTGCACTGGCCTTGCTTAGGTGGTTTCGACAAAGGCCGCACCTTCCACTTCGCAGGCCGAGGGAGGTACCCATACCCCTATCGCCCGTACACCAGAGCAGGTAGTGCAGGAACTCCAGATATTGGGGGTACTACCAGTCTAGCCAGTTGCAGCTGCTTAGGCCCATGTGAGTTTTATTATGAACAACGAGGAGCAGAAGAGATTAGAGAGATTTGGGATACTCCATCCTACATCATTCAGTGGAACTAAGCTAGAGGATGCTCAAGATTTCTTGGACAGGTGCCAGTGGATTCTTCGTAC
>AWOL01S0016915.1:0-15283 GCA_000715115.1 Nicotiana otophora
ATATTATCAATGACAATTCCCCTAGGCCATCACAAGTCATCCACGACATAGCCCCCCTTCTTTCGCCACACACACACAATAATTATCCCACTCTATCTCACCATATGTGCAAACCTAACATATATAGCCCACCATGTTATGTCGCATATGCAAATATCACTAATAACAATAGCACGAACAACTTACGTGCAAACACCCCTACAAATTCTCTGAACAATCCCACATGTACCAAAAAACATAACAACACAATATAACAGCTCTCACCACATGTGCCCATATGCCACAACATTCCCTTAACCAAACTCCCAATACCACAACCACACATAGCCCACGGCTCAATAACACTAAGTAAAACAACTACAACAATAATAACACTAGAGTACAATAAGTAAGTCAACACAAGAATTACAAAAAGACAATGAAAGTGAAGAATAAGCTCAACAATGAAAGACATAACAAGTAATAATTTCTTCAAATAAGAATAACAGAATAATGAGAGAGATAACATGTAACAACGACTCCAGATAAGAATAAATCAACAATGGACGAGATAGCATGTAACAACGGTGTCAAATAAGAATAAATCAACAATGGAAGAGATAACATGTAACAATGACTTCAAATACGAATAACTTAACAATGAGAGAGATACCATGTAAATAAGAGAGGTAACAACTTCGTTTAAAGCATATAAAAGTATATTTGGCAATAAAAGATAGAACATGAACTAACAGCTTCAAGTAAAGCATGTAAGGATAAATTTACAAATGGAGGATATAATATGATAGGGCAACTTCAGTTAAATGTACATACGAAACCTAAGGGTATAAACCGGTAAATGTTTCACATATAAGGCCGTATACAAACTCGTCACCTCGTGTACACGTCTTCCATGTAATTCTAATAGGTTAATCAACCATCCACTAGGGTGTAGTTTCCCCCACACAAAATTAGGCAAGATACTTACCTCGAACAAGGTAAATCAATCCACTAAAAATCCCTTCCCGTGTGAATCATCTTGCAGGAGACTCGAATGTAGCAAAAAAATAATTTAATATCATAAATAAAAACCATGAAAAACAATTCCGGATAATAAAGATTCAGTCGTTAAGGAAATAAAAAAGTCAACTCTAAAGGTGAACCTCGGGCTCGCACCTCAGAACACAACCAAACTTACAAATTTTGAGAATCCCATTCCGATCCGAGTCCAACCATAAAAATATTATTCAATTCTAACCTCATATCGACCTTCAAATTCTCAATTTATTATTTAGGAAAGCATTTACAAAACCCTCCAATTTCTCCAACACAAATCACTAATTAAATGATAAAAACAATGATAGAATCATGAATAACTAGAAAATCCAAGTCGAAACCGTGAAAATCCCTTCCAAAATCGCCCAAAATTGAGCTCTGTGACTCAAACTATGTTAAAATGAACCAAACCCTCGAAATAGAGTACTATATAATCTGCCAGGTTATTGCCACGACCCAGCCTAGGGCCACGACGGATAACCAACACTAATTGTCGATCATCACTAAACTTGATGATAATCTACTAATCATGAATATAAATAGNTCACTAATTAAATGATAAAAACAATGATAGAATCATGAATAACTAGAAAATCCAAGTCGAAACCGTGAAAATCCCTTCCAAAATCGCCCAAAATTGAGCTCTGTGACTCAAACTATGTTAAAATGAACCAAACCCTCGAAATAGAGTACTATATAATCTGCCAGGTTATTGCCACGACCCAGACTAGGGCCGCGACGGATAACCAACACTAATTGTCGATCATCACTAAACTTGATGATAATCTACTAATCATGATTATAAATAGATAAACTAAACAAGCATAAGCATTGCTGATAAGAAAAGTTCAATATGGAAAGTTGACAAGCCTAACACATGCGGACATATAGAAATATACTAACTACATGGGTGCATATCTACAAGCCTTTAGGAGTGTTGAAATGAAAGATTACTGGATGGAATAGGGCCCCGTCATACCCAAACTATCTGACTGCACACATACTAAAAGATAAGTAACTTTGGGAGTAAGCGAAGTGACTCCAAAAGTTGGTGGATTGCCTACTGATGTGGCTCAAATGCTGATCTATTGGTACATGCGCAACATGAAACGCAGCGCCCTGAAAGGGATGTGAGTACGATATGTACAAAATATGTAGGGTAGAATGCATATGTAAAGCATACTAAAGTATTATTGTAAGCTAGAAATCTCAATAAAAGCTGAAAGCTGAACAATAATCTATTTAGCAACTGGTCTGGAATTGAACTGAAGGTGCTAAACGGTACTGAAAATGAACTACTATCTGCACAGGTACATGTCAGGTGAATTGGGCAAATGTCCCCCAAATAAGGTAATTGTAAAATTGAACTAGTATTATGGGCCATACCCCCTCGCAGTAGATAAATATATAATCAATAGGCCCAGCTGGTGTTATGGGCTATACCCCCCATCATATAATCAATAGGGCTCATTGGCATTACGGGCTATCTCCCCCTAACATTTAATCTATAGGTCTCGATGGTGTTATGGGCTATATCCCCCAGCATAAAGCATGTATGAGACATAACACATGTGGAAATATCATATGCACTCAAGAGGTAGTGATGGAATCCATAAATAGAATCACAAATGTAATCTGACGCTCGTCATCCATATGATGGACGGAGGAGCCTATCCCCATTCTACGGAGAAACTGAGTATGTACATGAGATACAAAGATTAATTAACTTATTAGGAACCCTTAATAATTAATTTAGAACAAAGGAACTCAAGATTTGTCCATCTCTTCAAATTTTAAAAACTTTCGGCAGAGTTTCCCCTAAAACTTGATGATCCCCACAAACAGCAGAGAGCACCACAATATAGACGGGAATAAATACCTGGACAAGATGATAACATAATACAAACTCTCTAGATATGTCAAATCATTTAAATAATGCCAAATATCAAGAATTAAGCTTATGTAATCTTAACTGAATCTATTAGGATCATATGGGTTTAGGTATACATAAAACATCAAAGGAAGGGACCAAACGAAAGTCCAGATGGCATGGGCCAAATGGGCGATTTACCCTTTTGTTGTTGTTATGTTTTGAAGTTCCAACTTAAACTATTTCCTTCCATAATTCACATATGGAATCAAATGACATACAGTGATACAATACATGCCGATATTTCCCTTGAACAACCCTAAAAGATCAAGAAAAAAGGCTAGAACATAGCTAAACCAGATCATGCCGAAAACGAAATGAAAACCCTACATACCTCTTGTGTTCTTGCATCCAAACCTTGTTCCCTTTGATTCACACCATTAATTATGCATGTATAACTAAAATACAGGGGTGAAAATATTCCCTAACAATGACGTTCTTACCAAAACATGAGTTATAACGAGAAAGGGGGATGACAAAGTATTGCCTATGTCGTAAGGATCGCGTTGATGTGTTCACATCTTGATTTTGAATTGCTGATGATGGAATTTCTTCAAAACATTAAGGATGCTTTTAGGATATCTATACAGACTTTTTAGGTCAGATTTGGGTCGATATGAGCCTCAGAGACGAAGACTACAACTTTATATATCAAGATTAACTTCAACCGATATTGTGGGTCCCAAATGGAGTTGCTTACGCAGTCTCGCAAAAATGCGAATAACACTCCACTCCTAAGTTGTATCGACAAACAAGTTAATGCGTTGAAAACTAGACTTGTAGATATTCAAATTGGTGTGTAGATCACTGTCACTCCTGACCTCAAGAAGCGCGACCGGCGCTCAACCAAGATACCCTGGTTAAGAAGGCCTGAGAGATGCCTTCTACCCAACCTTGCCCATTAATAATATAAGAATCAGTACAAGTGATAGACAAAATAAGAGTCAAGTGTTCCATATTATTTATCCATTACTCAAAGGGTATTCATTTACGATTTCCATAATATTACAAGTTTATATATATGATAAAAAACATGTTTGCAAAAATACCAACACTTCTAGTTCAATTCCCAACATCAAACACCACCCACACTATGTCTACGGAGCCTCTAAGTACAATAGAAGAGTAGAATGGAAGTGCCAGCGACATGACCCCGGCTATACCTCAAAGCAAAAAATACAACGTCAAATGACATAAAGCCCTTAACAAAGTAGGGCTCACCAAAATCTGCAGAGTAGAGAGTAACTGCTAATGAGGATCAAGACCGCCTGCTGATGAACTACCTGCATCCATTGAAGATGCAACGCCCCCGGCAAAAGGTAAGTTAGTACATATGGTATAGTACTAGTATGTAAAGCTAAATGTCCTCTTACAAAATAGAATGCCAATGAAATTAGGGGAAACACCGTGGAAGCAACAAATAACAATCAATGCTATCCAAATGCCAAGTTAAAACATAACAATTTTCATAATACGAATATAATATATATTTTTGGTTGGGAGAACATTAGCACCGATATACCACCGTGTATTTAGCACAGAGTCCAATCACGCCAGATCAGCTATTCCAGCTCCCCACATACAATGTGGTTTGATATGTGATGCGAAAAAAGTTATTACCAAGAGTCCGATCTCAACCCGATCGGCTAGGACGCCTTCCTATATATGCCGTGTGGGTTGACTTTCCAATTCACATCTAATATCAATCTCATGTAGTTTTAGGTGTGGGCCTTATCACCCACCCTTCCTCGGTTTGCTAATGATACTCCAAAAATATTTTTTTTTGTTTATTCACACAAGGTAACATAAATACAAATGTATTTACCTCATCATCTTCATATTGTATAAATCTTCAATAGTATTTTCAACCACTCACAACAACAGTTTTTCCTTCGATCTTTTGGCCATTCACAAGTTTCTTTATTCATGGCACGATGGCCGTATTTCAAGTTCCACACTTCCATTTCTTTCCTCTCACGTATCATCATCATAAATATCAACATATATAATATTTTGGAAATCACAACTTTAAGGTCATTAGAAATGAAGACTTTAAACACAAGAGATTTCTTTCTATGAAATAGAGTAAAATGATTTGCAATCGAAGCGCAAGTTAAAATCATAGACGAGTAACACACCATTTATTCTTGAAATACTTTTCCCAAAAAGGGCAATACACAATTTCAACTCACTTCTTTCAATTTCAAGCATCTTTATAGATTATAAACAATATGAGTTTTCGAAATCAAGGTCTTAAGTATATATATGAGCAATAGGAGTTTTGGACGCATGGAGTATTCTTTCCAAGTTAAGCATAATGGACATTCATTTGAAACACCACTAAAAGTAATAACATTTATTACACATATCATACTTTGAACACGTTCCCGAAGGATAACATAATATGATAAGAGCATCCAGAACACATTTTGAACATACATATATATGATTATATTTCGACACAAGTTTCATTCGAAATAGTCGAATTTATTATGAACTTGAGCCAACCATACTTGAAACTTGCCGAAAACTCATGGAATTCAATTCTAAGAGAGTAGTTTAGCCAACATACTTGAAATTCGCCCCTTAATAGTACTACGATGGTCCACCACACTAAACTACTTCAATCTACAACAATGCAACACTTTTGTACCAATATTAGTAAGTTTTATATACTCTAAGTCATTTAGACTTTTTATCAAACATCTAACGTGCATATCTTTCTACAACCAACACAACCCAAGTTAGGCAGTTGTGGCTTCCAATCACCATCCCATAATTCCTAACATATATTTCATAAATAAATAATCACCATAGAGTAGTTAAAGATGGTAGATATAACTCTCGTAGTGAGACTCTTGAAAATCCTAACTTGTAGTGTTGTTGACCAATTTGGGGATTTGAATGGAAATCTATGGATCTTCAAGATTAATCCTAGTTAATATAAGTGTTTAGGAATAGTAATCAACTAGAAAATTACTCCAAAAACATTGCCTTGGTTCATGGGAGGGAAGTATAGGATGGGTTCCCCTTGATATGCAAGACCTAGCTCAAAGAAATGACTTAGCCCCTTTCTCTACCTGACCTTGTGTCATACCATGTTCTGGGTGTAACACGGCACTTGATGTCTGACAGCATGTGACCGAGCAAACCAACTGTATGGCTGGATCAACATGTGATATAACTGTAAGCTAGATATAAATATACAACATGATGATCTACTAAAGAGTCTGACTAAAATATCATAGATGCAGAAAACATTGAAAAGTCTGCAAGTGTAAATGAGTAGCCGACAAGGCTAACACATAAAAGTCTGCTAACATCTGACTTATTGAACTATAGTCTACGAAGCCTCTAAGAATACTGTAATGCTAACTGTTTACCTGGACAAGGTCCCTGGCATACCTTACTACTGAAATACTATAAAGACTGAAGACTAAAAAAAAGGGATAATGCCTCGAAAGACTTGGCACACCAATAGCTGATACGAGATGACCTAGCAAGCAGAATCGTCAACCTGTAAATCGTTACCTGCATTGCGAGATGAAGACCCTGGGCAAAAAGGGATGTGAGTACATTTGAATTGCATTGGTATGTAAAACAACTAAAAGAAAGAACTGTAAATACTAAAACTGAAACTGAGCTGATAACTAAGAACTGATAACAAAATACTGAAATGACCGTTAACAGATAACTAAAACCATAACTGCTAAAAGAGAAACTGAAATAATAACAGATAACTGATAACTGATAACAGAACGGAACAAAGGAGGTAAGGATATGAATACTCCCTCTTCTGAATGATGAACCACATGTTTATCTGAATATTAAACTGCGACCTCAGGCCCAATGTATATGTGCACAAGCTGCGGCCTCGGGCTCAAGTATAGGTATACATAAAGGCGGCCTCATGCAAAAAATACATAAAGCATAAACTGCGGCCTCAGGTCCGAAGATGCATAAACCGTGGCCTCATGCCCAAATACAGGTGTTCAACATTCAGGAATTTAGAATTAGTAACTGAGAATCATACTGCAACATATGATACTAAATTACTGGACTATACTGAGATACATGATACTGGAATGCTGAATAGAACGAGACTGAGACATGTATTCATAATAAATTGATTTGTCATAACTGAAGCTCATAGGATATTGAACGATTATGAAACTATGCCATCTAGAGAATAGAGTATCGCGATGTTCGTCGACTCTTTCAACGATAATCTACGTCAATATATATATCAAGAGGAACCAATATTAGCACTAATGCTCCTATTTTAGTAACTTAGGAATTTTATCAAACACCTTCTGGTTGTAAAGCCTCATCGCCCTTAGTAATTACTCTTTTATTCATAAAGTTCTCGTTTTACTACTTCTAGGTGATTCTACAATCCCAAATACATGTAACTAACACCATTTCTCATCACCCAAATATTTAAAACAATCATAATTACACAATCCAAAACCCCAATACTTATGGTTATATTTTTATCAAACCCATTTACTATTCTCCCAAAAACTTATCAATTCATAGTTATAAATGATTAGGGAGTAGAAGCATTACCTTTTCAAAGTTCACTCCTCTTGAATTCAAGTTTTAGGGATTCCTTTCTCAACAATGGTATCTCGACAGAATATCTAATGAGTGGAAGGATTTAACCCATGTTAATAAGGTGTTGTAGAATTGAAATTAACTTAGAATTACGTTAGAACTTACCTTGGATGATGGCGATCGACCGCGGGGAAGTTAGATTCTTGAGAGCTTCCTTTTCTAGAGTAGGTTTTCTTGTTAGGGGTGTGGGGATTTTAAATAAGTGAACAAGTCCCAAAATTAAGGGGGAAAATAAAAGTATCTTGGATAAACCTCACTGGCACGAGGCATCATTATGAGCAACGAAATAACTGTGCAAGGCGCCATCGAAGGCACCAAAACTATAGTGCCTTACGTTGTCTGGGGCGCTGGGGTTGATTCCCTGGACAATGCCTTGTACTATCTGGGGTACTGAGTTTTTATGGCCTTGAACTGTCTATGGCCGTGAGTTTTCATAGCCTTGCACTGTCTAAGGTTATAAGACAAAGCTCCCATAAACTTGGCCGATTCTATTGAATTCTACACACCTCAGTCTCGGTCTTGATTCTAAAAGAATTGTTTCCACCCATACTCATCCCAATAGGACTTCACATGTCTAAAATGTCACATTAATACTCATTTAACACATCCACAACTAATACGGATTTGCAAAGTGTTACATTATCTCCCCTTTGGGATCATTCGTCCTCGAATGATTGTCCTGACTGTAACTATGGCTGACTCTTGACTTTAAACGGGTCTGGTGGAAACATGTGAACATTGAACTTTAATGAACACTTGCATACTAAACTAAAAGAATGCAGGATTACTGATGTGCTGAGATACTGAACTGAATAACTACTGAACTGAATTGTTACTGAAGTGAATGAACACTAAGCTGATTGAATACTAAAAGACATGGAAATTATAATATAAGTTCTGAATGAGAAGGATATCTACTTTCGACATTTCTCCAAAATATCTGCCAACTAATAGAGCATAACTAGTTTCATAGGGCATCATAATACGCATAACATGAAACATATACATGGATTCTAGTCTGTTATGGATACGCAAATTCTAAACTAACGTGGATATATGAATGATGAACTGGCACGAATATTTGAGTATCGAGCTGACGTGAATATCTGAACACTGAAGGGACATTAATATTTGAGTACTAGGCTGGCATGAATATTTGAGTACTGGACTAACATGAGTATCTAAGTACTTGAACAGACATGAATGTTCTAACATGATATCTAAATATTGGAAACATAGATGTCATGACATGAGATCTGAACACTGGAAACTTGAATGTTATAACAAGGTACATGAAATACTACATGTACAACCACCAATTCTGCTGTAAACTCTAACTCGTAAGCTACATGCCCAATACTTCGTAATATCCTATACGGCCTGATGTATCTGGGACTGCACTTTCCATTCTTTCCAAATCTTATAACACCTTTCATAGGCTAAAATTTTAGAAACACCCAATTATCGACTTGAAACTATAGGTCTCTATGTTGCATGTTCGAATAGCACCTTTGGCGACTCTGAGCTGTCTTCAAATGCTCTTGAATCAACTTGACTTTCTCCATAGGCTTATTGACAAAATTCGTTCCCAACAACTCTGCTTCGCCAACTTCAAAACCAACCAATTGGTGATCTACACCTTCGCCCATACAAACCATGCTTTTCAAATAAGCGAGATAATCTTATTATAAGGTCCATATTTACCATCTCCACTAAAGGATATGTATATTCTATGGTAAAACACTAGGATTTGTGCTGCTTTACTTTCACTTGTTGACAATTCAGACACCTGGCCACAAGGTCTGTGATGTTCTTTTTCATGTCGTTCCACCACTAAATCTCTTTGAGATCATGATATATCTTTGGGGAAGCCCGATAGATATAATACTTGGAATTATGGGCTTCTAACATGATCCTCCTTCTCTATGTCCGTTTATGTCTAGGACACACAATCTGTCTTAGTACCTCAAAGTACCATCATCTCCCCCTTGTTCAAAATCCATCATCTTATGCATGTGAATCCCCTCGTTCAACTTCAACAAGTAGGAATCTCCTTCACTTCCGGTACTAAGGAGGAACAAGTCCTGTCCTGGAAAACAATTCCACCACCTTCGGAGTCCGAAAGTCAGACTCCTAGCTTGACTAAGCAGTGAACTTCTATCACCATAGTTCTCTTGTCTGCCTCAATCACGAGGTATACTTCTCATACTTGATTATCTTTTTAAGGTACTTCCTAAAAACACGTATAGTATTAATGTGAGGTAAGTCTTTAACCAGTACACTGAAGATTAGAGTCTCGTGCAATGGCACTACCCTCGTGATACATAACTGGGCATGATTTTACAATTTTTATATCCTATGCTAAATATGTGGGTTTCAAATCTCCAACCGGACTTACTGATGATTTTCGCAACTCCCCCTTAAACCAAAGGTTAAGGTCTTGTACTTGCGGATCCTTCTCTTTTGTTTTTGGTATCCGACCAACTTTCCTTATTTTCTGCAATTCTATACACTTTACGTCAGTGATGGCTCATCATCCGACTTACTTCTGAGAAATCTTTCTTACTAGGAAAAAACAAATTACTTACATAAATAGAAAGCTGATATATTCACAACTATCATACACAATCTTAATCATTTGACTCTCCTCACACTGTCGATCTTGGGGAGACCCCTTTTTGAAAATTCTTAAAGGCTATTCTTCTGTAGTTCGCTCTCTTAGTGCCTAGCTGATTTTTTTTATTCTTCCACTGTCACTGTACTTCGGGTTTAACTTAAACACTTTGGGTTCTAACACTTCTTTGATATTTCAAAATGTCATCCACTAACTAGAGTTAACCTGGCTAAGTGAATCAAATTTTACCTCTACTAGCTCTGATGAAATTGCTAATTCACTGTATCAACTCAAAACTTACTCACTATTCTTTTACTAACCACCTACTAGAATCATGTATTCTTGTTCTACTTTGGATAACTAAAGTTAAGCATAATGTTACTTCTAACTTCCCTTATCATCCGACCCTATTCTACGATCGCATACTATCTTTTTCTTTGAACGATGCACATGGATCACACTTAGGAAAATTTCATTTGTCTTAAATGAAATTGTAATATTAAACCCCCAAACTTTCTATACACTTCAAAATCATATCACACTATAAACATATGCGGTAAACACTTAGTCACATAACCTAAGGGGAACTGTCATATCCCTTATCTCACAATAATAGCTGCTTCTTATGGTAACTTATTAATGTGGTACTTTCTAGTTCTAATATGAATAAATCTTAAAAACTTAAAATAATTCCCTGTAATTTAATATCGGCTGCTCTTGATTCTCATTTTGTACATCATATCTTCTTAGTCATGTATGAATCTTACGAAAAACACAACATTGTATGTATCAAACGTTTCTGACTCCTATTTATTTTGCCCTTAGGCTCTTTTTTTGTCCAAAACTATGGTCATCAATTCATGTCCGCTACAATTAAATTCATAACTTGCTACGTCATGGGGTCTAACATCTAAAATATAGTCATCCAACTTATGGCTCCATTTACAAGAATTAAAATTAAATTGTTCTATGAGGTCAAAACACATACAAATACGCTACCATACATAAACCTATCCTTTAGAGTATACCATCTTCTGGTAAATCACTTTCTGCACCATCCGGCGAGTCTTGAGTCTTAATTTGTACCTAATTACATGAATATTTAGCAATAATCATTGTTACTTACATTTTCTTTTATCACCCATATACATCACTGTGTACTTAGAAGTCACCGGAATTTGGATACTAAATAACTGAATACTAAAAGACTGCATAACTGGTAACTGAGGTAAACTAATAACCATAAAACAACATAAATGATTTTTTACTTTCTGATGACGTTATGCTCTAATATGTACTACTATCCATTGTATCCCACTTTCGACATCCTCTTAAGTCTCATTTATTACCAACCTGTACTCCATAATTATACCCCAATGGGCTATCACCCTCTCTAAGACCTTGGGTTTTTCCTACTTGTCGCTTCCGCATTCGATACGTCTGGAATTCGATAGGAAGAGAAGGTTACCTATTTCTCTAAGTTTCATGGCACGATCTAGAGTAGAAAGAAATGAGACAATCCTGAATGTCTTGGTAGTTAACAATTTAACTCCATTGGACACGACTTCATAGACTCCCTAGGACACTTAAACATAATGCACTGATACCGAGCTTTGTCACGCTCCGAACCATAGCCTGGGCGTAACACGACACTCGGTGTCAGACTGCATGTGACCGAGTGAACCAACTGAATGGCTGGACCAACATGTGGTATAACTGTAAGCTAGATATAAACAAACAACATGATGATCTATTAAAGAGACAGACTGAAATATCATAGATGCAGAGGATACTGAAAAGTCTGCTAACATCTAACTGACTGAACTATAGTCTACAAAGCCTCTAAGAATACTGAAATGCGAACTGTTTACTAAAAGACTAGGGCTCACCATTAGCTGGTACGAGATGTCCTAGCAAGGAGAATCGTCAACCTGTAAATCATTTCCTGCATCGCGAGATGCAGGCCCTGGGCAAAAAGGGACGTCAGTATATTTGAATTTCACTAGTATGTAAATTAACTGAAAGAAAGAACTGTAAATATTGAAATTGAAACTCAGCTGATAACTAAGAACTGATAACTGAATACTGAAATGATCGTTAACTAATAACTGAAATGATAACTGCTGAAAGTGAAACTGAAATGATAACTGAACTAAACAAAGGAAGTAAGGATATGAATACTCTTTCTTCTGAATGATGAACCACCTGTTAGTCTGTATATTAAACTGCAGCCTCAGGCCCAATATATATGTGCACCAGCTGCGGCCTCGGACCCAAGTATACGTATACATAACTGGGGCCTCAGGCCTAAAATGCTTAAAGCATAAACTGCAACCTCAGGCCCAAAGATGCATAAAGCATAAACTGCGGCCTCGGGCCCAAATACAGGTTTCAACATTCAGGAATTTAGAATTAGGAACTAAGAATCATAATTCAATATATGATACTAAACTATTGAACTATAGTGAGTTACATGATACTGGAATGCTGAATAGAACTAGACTGAGACATGTATTCATAATAAATTGCTTTGTCATAACTGAAGCTCATAGAATATTGAATGATTTTGAAACTATGCCATCTAGAGAATAGAAGTTCTACAACTATTCATGGGACTAAGGCATAATTACTTTCTACGGAAACTCATAAGAGTCATAAATAATGGAACGTATGGAGAATCTTAAGCATTCCCAAACGTAAAAAGTGTTAGTTAGATTCACATACCTTAGCTCTGGCCCTTTTTAAGAGTATCACGATCTTTGTAACCTCTTTCAACGATAATTTACGTCAATATATATATCAAGAGGAACCAACATTAGCACTAATGCTCATGTTTTAGTAACATAGAAATCTTATCAAACACCTTATGGGTATAAAGCCTCATCGACCTTAGTAATTGGTCTTTTCTTCACTAAATTCTCATTCTACCACTTCTAGGTGATTCAACAATCCCGAATAGATGTAACTAACACCGTTTCTCATCACCCAAATATTTACAATAATCCAGAGCCCTAGTTCTTATGCTTCTCTTTCTCAAACCCATTTACTATTCTCCCAAAAATTTATTAATTCATAGTTATAAATGATTAGGTAGTAGAAGCATTACCTTTCCGAAGTTCACTCCCCTTGCATTCAAGTTCTAGTATTTCCTATCTCAACAATGGTATCTAGACCGAATATATAAGGAGTGGAAGGATTGAAATTAACTTAGAATCATCGTTAGAACTTATCTTGTATGATGGAGGGACTTTGGGGAAGTTAGATTCTTGAGAGCTTCCCTTTCTAGAGTAGGTTTTCGTGTTTGGGGTGTGGGGGAATGAGGTAGGTATTTTAAATAAGTGAACACGTCCCAAAATTAAAGAGGAAAATAAAAGTAGAACGTATAAACCTCGCCGGCGTGAGCCATCGTCAGGGGCACTGAAATAACTGTGCAAGGAGCCATCGGAGGCGCCAAAACTATAGTGCCTTGCGATGTCTGGGGCGTTGACGTTGATGCCCTGGACAGTGCCTTGTACTATCTGGGGCACTGAGTAATTATGGCCTTGCACTGTCTATGGCTGTGAGTTTTCATGGACTTGCACTATTTAAGGTTACAAGACGGACCTCTCATTAACGTAGTCGATTCTATTGAATTTTATACACCTCAGTTTTGGTCTTGATACTAAAACAATTATTTCTACCCATACTCATCCCAATAGGACTTCACATGTCTAAACGGTCACATTAATACTTATTTAATGCATCCACAACTAATCTGTGTTTAATGAGTGTTACACCTTGGGGGTATCTATAGGGCTCCTATGTGTGCACCGCGCACCTGGGCAAGTGACTGTTCATCCGGCCACGCATATAAGGAAGAACACCCTTTATATGCGCGGTCGTGCATCTGGGCGTGCATATGGAATAGGTCCGGCAAAATAGCCATAATTTTCTATAGAAATATCCAAATGATGAACAGTTTGATGAGTTGGAAACTAGACTCAAAGGGATTTAATTTGATAGGTAGATCACCACCTAAGTCTTTATCTTTTGGGAGTGGCATTCGTTTGAAGCCAAGTCTTATGCTGATTGAGATATCCTTTCTACTTACTGCGTCCAACTTCTTCCATACAAATTCTTGTCATTCATAAAACTCCTTAGTATGATCCAACACACATTAAACATATATTTCCATTCCAAAATGATGTGATTCTATCCTATAGGTCTCCTTTAATACTCGAATACGTTATCCTCAAATACTGCTGGCGAAATTTAAAATCTTAAATCTTTAGGAATTTTAATAGGGCCTTACATTCTCCCTCGACTAGGATCATTTGTCCTTGAATGAGGGTTAGAGTCCGCCACAAGTACCCAATGTGACTTAAATCTTTATCCACACATCAAAAGCTCAAAAATTTGGCTAACTCCCCAAATTTCCAAAACTTTCGGCAGCGTCTCCCTTGTAATTGGGCCTAACCACTTGCTAGAAAACCACCAAAACAACTCCTAACAACACATCCACAACTCAACAAAGCATAGAAATATATATTAATAACACCGACCTCAATATTAAGGTCATTACGTTATCAGAAGTGGTACCTTGACATGAACTGCACCCATTTAAATCATAACACATAGAAAGTACCTTTTGAACCACAGCTATTTGGCTCTACAAACAAGTGAGAATATCTCCTTTCCACAACACACTCGACCTTTGAGGCGACCTCCTCGACTCACTGACTTAGCTATAGCACTTTGACGGAGGCAATCCCAACTTCAGGACTTATCTAACAAGGATAACCAGAAGGTACCTCCCACAAGCCAATTATCTACTTTACCTTCAATAGCTTCCACCTGAACGATAGGCAAAAGGTCTTCCAATTACCCTCTTTGACGTAGACACATGAAGCATCGGGTGCATAGAGGACAACGATGGGGCAACATCATACTTTTAGTTTGGCCTATTTCTTTCAAGATTCCACAAGGCCCAATGTGCACTACACCTACTTGATGTTTATTAACAATTCACGTAATATCTTCATGTTGAAAATCTTGAGAATAACCTGTTCACTTCCTTCAACTCCAAATCTCTATGTCGGACACCCAAA
>AWOL01S0016915.1:30086-45504 GCA_000715115.1 Nicotiana otophora
TCTCTTGGCATGGATGACGGTACATTACGGTACCAAGGGAGGTTATGTGTTCCTAACGTAGATGGTCTTCGGGAAAGAATCATGGAAGAAGCTCATACTTCTAGATATTCCGTGCACCCAGGTTCTACGAAAATGTATCACGACCTCAAGGAAGTTTACTGGTAGAATGATGTGAAGATGGGGTATGGCGGACTTTGAGGAAAAATGTTCAAACTGTCAACAGGTGAAGGCCGAGCATCAAAAGCCTGGTGGGTTAGCACAGAGTATAGAAATTCCAATGTGGAAATGGGAAATGATCAATATGGATTTTGTGGTAGGGTTACCGTGCACTCCGCATAAGTTTGACTCAATTTGGGTGATCGTGGATCGACTCACAAAATCAGCTCACTTTTTCCCGGTTAAATCAACCGACACTGCGGAACAATATGCTCAATTGTATATCAAGGAGATAGTCAGGCTTTACGGTATTCCAGTTTCCATCATTTCTAATCGAGGGGCTCAGTTCACAGCTAATTTCTGGAAGAAATGTCAATAAGGTTCGGGTACGCAGGTAAATCGTAGAATAGGTTTCCATCCACAGACTGACAGGCAAGCAGAGCGGACTATTCAAATACTTGAAGACATGTTGCGTGCTTGTGTGCTTGCCTTGTAAGGTAGAATATGTAGATCGCCGATTGGATGGTTCGAGGTTGGAGAAGCTGAACTAATAGAACCTGACCTTGTGCATCAGGCTATGGAAAAGGTTAGGATCATAACGGAGCGGTTGCAAACTACTCAGAGTCGTCAAAAATCCTATTCGGATGTTCGTCGCAGAGACTTATAGTTCAAGGAAGACAATTGGGTGTTCTTGAAGGTATCTCCCATGAAGGGGATCATGCGGTTTGGAAATAAAGGGAAATGAAGTTCGCGGTATGTCGGGCCATACATAATTATTCAAAGGATAGGTTAGGTGGCGTACAAGCTTGAGCTACCACCTGAGATGTCATTAGTGCACCCGGTATTCCATGTGTCCATGTTGAAGAAGGTAGTTGGAGATCCGTCCACTATTGTGCCGGTTGAGACCATCGTGGTTAGTGAAGAATTGTCATATGAAGAGATTCCGGTAGCTATCCTTGATAGACAGGTCTGAAAATTGAGGAACAAACAAATTGCATCCGTAAAGGTATTATGGCGAAACTAGCAAGTCGAAGAAGCTACTTGGGAAGCCGAGAATGAAATGAAAAAAAAGTACCCTCATTTCTTTGAATAGACATGTAATAACTCTATAAAGTTGTCCCCCCTAAATTTTTGTATTACTTGTTTGGCTAATATAAAGACACTCAGTTCTAGTTATATGTCCCCCATGAGGCTTCGGTTGGTGTTATTTTGCATTCTGTTGTGTCATTTAATTCTATATATGTCGCTAAGGTGTGTTTTGGGGGCTCTCTGGCAGGCGGATAGGCCTAAATACAAAGGAAACTCTAGCGAAATGTTTAGGAAGTTAGGAAGTCAGGCAAATTTGGGGCTGATGGTATGTGGTATAACTGAAGCTATGTTAAGTGAACCTTGATCCTCATTCGAGGACGAATGATCTTAAGTGGGGGAGGATGTAAGGCCCCGTACACATTTTAACCAAAAATTCGGGGTTTCGTGGTGCCAAGATAGATTCCTACGTTATTATAGTAGAAATTCTTCGCGGCGAGCTTGGTCGCCGCGGTTCGGACTTTTTGGATTGAACAGTACCGTACGGACTTAGGGGAAATGTTTCGCAGAAGAACGCATTTATGCGGCCCATTATGCGGCAGTATAATCACTCAGCGGATCGCATAATGGCCGCAGAGTGTAGCAGAAAGTTTGGCCAATTTGAGGTTAGTTTTGCGGTAGATTATGCGACCGCATAATCACTATGCAGACCACATATTTGTCGCATAATTCCTGTTGGGATTCTGCGGAGGGAGTTCTGTGGTGCATTATGCGACCGCTGAACAAGTATGTGGACCGCATACTTATCGCATATCGGGGCTGAAAGTTTAGGCCCCTGAGGGCCATTTCTGCGGTCACTTTGCGGACCGCATAACAGTTATGTGGTCGCATATGCGACCGCAGACCTGCGTCGGGGCACCTTTTTATTAATTTAAAACCCGACCCCCATTCTGTTAAAACACCCCTTTAGTCTATTTTGAGCCCATTTTGCTGATATTTCTAGAGTGAGAGAGAGAGGGTTCAAGAGGGAGGGCCTAAGTTTCCATCAAATTTATCTTCAATCATCACTTAAAGCTTTGGAAATATACAAGTAGAGCACCAAATTCTATATCCAAAAAGGTAAGACTTCATCACCCCAGCTCTTAATTTCAAACATAGCTATAATGGGGTACTAGTGTGATACTTCATGGGTAAGAGGGTGGTTTATCTTGGATGCATGTGTGATAAAGAGTGTGAAAAACACAAATGAGCTAGAACCATGAACGTTTTCCTAATTCTGGGTTCAATTTGTATATTGCTAAAATAGATTGAGGTTGCTAAGGGTTCCGGATAATTGTAGAGCCTAAAGAAGCACAATTAAGGTATGTATGGCCAACTCTCTTCTTCTTAGAATCGAACTCCTGGTGTCTGAATAATTGGTGTAAGTTCCGACTTGATCATACTAGAATTGATTGCCTTAGTGTGTCGGGTTGAAATATTCATGTTCCCTAACTGGTTTAGATGTTTACCATGTCATCATGCTACTTGAGAACGTTATTATGATTTTCCAAGTTCATTCCCTTATATGTGCAATGCCTTATGTGATGGTACTTATCGACATGAATGATGATGTTATTTGAACTGATAAAAAGGGAAAGACTTGAATTGTAAAATATTCCCTAGTGCCAAGAACTACTTAATAAATGAGGCTGGCTGTGCCATGTAACCAAAGATGGGAATGAAATGTGAATTGAGTGAACAATTGAAAGAGGTTATGTCTCAAGTGAGATGGCTTAGCCGATCGGGCCGAGATCGGATGATATGCTGTACACATGGTGGCATTTGTGTTGGAATTATTGATTTACATTGTGGATATGGATATTTCTCACCTTAGATGGCTTAGCCGGTCGGGCAGAGACCGGACTCCATGTAAAAACACGGTGGCATTGTGAGTTGTGGCATTTGGCACTAAAGATTATTAACCTAAAAAGATGGAAAGATTGAATCGAAAACTATGTGATCCTTACTTTGTGTTTCTGTGTATTTCTATAAAGCACTTATTGATTGTTATGATTTCCTTCTCCTTGTTCCACTGTTCGTTCTACTAAGATTGGTGTTTGCCTTACATAATGTACTATTCAACAGTACTAACATCCCTTTTGCCGGGGGCGCTACATCTTTGAATGGATGTAGGTGTTTCCATCGTAGATAGCGCTGATCGCAGATAGTGGTTCTCTCCCTCACACTCATCACAGCAGTCTTGGTGAGCCCCATTTCCTACCGGGGTCATGTAGTCCTTCTTTTGTAAAGGTTTTCATATTTTGAGGTATAGCCGGGTCCTTGTTGCCGGCACTATCATGTTGGTCTTTTGTCTCATTAGAGGCTCTGTAGATGTTTATGTGGGTCGTGTATGGGTATCGGAGTGGTCACTTGACTAAGCTTTATTTTGAAAACTTAACTATGGCATAATATATATAATGAAAAATGGACTAGCAACGTTTATGCATGTATATCTTATCACTCCCCTGTTTAGCACATGGTAATGCGTCCTCTTTTCAGATCATGAAAGAGTCGGGTAGTGAAGGTCTAATAGGCTTGCTCGACCGGGTTCACTCGGCTGAGCGCCGGTCGTGCTCCCCAAGGTTGGGGTGTGACAAACTTGATATCACAACCTAAGGTTATAAAGTGTCCTAGGATATCTCAGAGCCGTGTCTAGTAGAGCCCTTATTATCGGTGTGTTGTTGGCCAGATCTATAATTAGGGGGCTACTTGGACATTTTGGAATAATACCCTTCATTGTTGTTCTATATCGTGCAATGGAGCGGAATGTGAGGTTGTTCTCCTCTAACTCGTGCATTGTTCTAACTTTCAGCAAATGGCACCAAAGAATAGAGCGAGAATTGGCCAAGAAGCCAATGCCACCTCAGGAGTGGCTGTTGATCCCCTACTTGATAATGTGGGTGCGGATAGTCCCCCTACTATCACACTGCCTGATTCATCTACTCCAGAACAGATTACCCCAGTTCCTACACCCGCGGAGGGTGCCGCAATCCCTCCCGCCGATATACATGTTCCACCTCCAGCCCCAGCTCCAGGACCCGGTATTTCTAATGGGGATCTTAGAGGAACTATTCAGATGCTGACTCAGTTAGTAGCTTCCCAGGCTCAAAGGTAAAATGTTGCACCCACCTCATTTATCTTGCAAGGAGATTCCTCCGGTTCCAGGGGAAACAGATTCCTTCAGTTAAACCCTCCAGTGTTCACAGGTACTGATCCCGGGGCAGACTCTCAGGATTTCATTAATGAGATGCATACGACTCTCCGAGTTATGCGTGCTACTGAGACGGAGGGAGTAGAGTTGGCCTCCTATCATTTGAAAGGGGTGGCATATTCCTGGTTTGAGATGTAGGAGGATTCATGTGAGGAGGGAAGCCCTCTGGCGTGATGGAGTGAGTTCGCGGATGCCTTCATAGACCATTTCTTGCCTGCCGAGACTAAGGCAGCCTGTGCTGTGGAGTTTGAGACCCTTAAACATGGCAATAAGAATGTGTGGGAGTATTATATGGAGTTCGTGCACCCGTCGAAGTATGCTGTTCATATGATGCTGACTATGGAGGCAAGAGTGCATCGATTTGTGCAGGGCCTTAGCCCTTTGGTTATTAATAAGGCTGCCACATCTGCTCTAAATTCTTACATGAACTATGGAAAGAAGGTGGCATTTGCCCCATCTACAGAGGCTCAAAAATTAAAGCTCATGATGGAATGAGAAGGTAGTAGTAGGGCCCGATTAGCGGGCATCCTTGGGGATTCGTTCGGAGGTGGGAGATTACCTTTTCGGGGAGGATCATTAGGGCCATCCTAGTCTTATACTCAATCTTCAGCTACTGCCCTACCATCAGGGCATGGTTAGCAGTAGGGAGTCACTTTAGGCCCGGTCAGGGCAGCAGGGGGTACCACCATCAGGTCCGATCGGGAGGGAGATTCCAGCAGCAGCAGAGGACCAAATGCCCTAAGTGTGGGAAGATACATTCGAGAGTCTGCTACCTGGACATGCCAGTATGTTACGGATGCAGAATGAGAGGTCATATTCAGAGGGAGTGTTGTGCATCCCGTCAGGGTGCAGGCAAGGGCACAGCTCAGTCATCCAGTCCTACCGCTGCCACATCTTCAGCACACCCTCCAGCTCGAGGCTCTCCAGCAACTGCATGACTTGGTACATCTAGGGGTGGTGCACAGAGTTCGGGAGGACCCAGTCAATTCTATGCTATGAGTGGTCGACATAGTGCAGAGGCTTTCCCAGATGTCGTCACAAGTATATTGACTGTTCAATCTAATGGTGCGTGTTCCCTTATTGATCTCATATCTACTTTGTCATGTGTTACTCCTTATGTTGCTACGAGCTTCGGAATAGAACCGGAACAGTTTCATGAGCCGTTCTCTGTATCTACTCCAGTTGGCGAGTCTATTTTGGCCGCACGGGTTTATAGCGGTTGTGTTGTCACAGTGCATAGTTGGGATATCATGGTTGATCGCATTAAGCTGGGGATGATTGATTTTGATGTAATTATGGGAATGGATTAGCTCTATTCCTGTTTTGCTAAACTCGAATGCCGAACTAGAATTATGCGGCTTGAGTTTCCTAACGAGCCAATTGTTGAGTGGGAGGGGAATAAAGGTATGCCAAAAGGTAGGTTTATTTATTACCTTAAGGCCACAAAGATAATCAGGAAGGGGTATATTTATCATTTGGTCCGAGTTACAGACATCACTACTGAGGTGCCTACCCTTGAATCTCTACCAATTGTGAATGAATTCCCCAATGTCGTTCCGGATGAGCTCCCTGGAATTCCTCCAGATAGGGAGATTGATTTTGGGATTGATGTGATGCCATCCATGCAACCTATATCCATTCCACCTTATAGAATGGCGCCAACAGAATTAAAAGAGCTAAAGGAACAACTAAGGGATTTGCTAGAGAAAGGTTTCATCCGACCGTTGTGTCACCTTGGGGCGCACCGGTTCTCTTTGTCAAAAAGAAAGATGGATCGCTGCGGATGTGTATTGATTACCGACAGCTCAACAAAGTCACAATCAAAAGCAAATACCCATTGCCTAGAATAGATGATTTGATTGACCAATTACAAGGTGCTAAGTTCTTCTCCAAAATTGATTTGCGTTCCGGGTACCATCAATTAAAGGTAAGGGAGCAGGATATTCATAAAACAGTTTTCAGAACCCGGTATGGGCACTTTGAATTTTTGGTAATGTCTTTTGGGCTTACAAATGCCCCGATAGCTTTCATGGATCTTATGAATCTAGTCTTCAAGCTGTTTCTTGACTCCTTTGTAATAGTATTCATTGATGACATCCTTGTATATTCACGAAGTCGAGAGGATCATGACGACCACCTCAGGACAGTTTTACAGACTCTTCATCACCACCACTTGTATGCAAAGTTCTCAAAATGTGAATTTTGGCTTGAATCTGTTACATTCCTGGGTCATGTCGTCTCCAGAGAAGGAATTAAGGTAGATCCTCAAAAGATTGCGGCGGTGAATGATTGGCCTAGACCTACTACTCCAATAGAGATTCATAGTGTCTTGGGTTTAGTCGGGTATTATAGGAGGTTCGTGGAGGGGTTCTCCACTCTTGCCTCTCCATTGACTAAATTGACGCAGAAGGCGGTTAAGTTCCAGTGGTCCGATGCTTGTGAAAGGAGCTTCCAGGAATTGAAATCAAGATTGACTTCGGAGCTGGTATTGACCCTGCCAGAAGGTACCGAGGGGTTTGTGGTGTATTGCGATGCTTCAAGGATCAGTCTTGGGTGTGTATTAATGCAACATGGTAAGGGCATAGCATATGCTTCAAGGCAACTTAATAATCATGAAAAGAACTATCCAACTCATGATTTAGAGCTTGCGGCGCTGGTTTTTGCATTAACAATTTGGCATCATTATTTGTATGGAGTCCATGTAGATGTATTCACGGACCACAAGAGTCTTCAATGCATTTTCAAATAGAAGGAATTGAACTTAAGGCAGAGAAGGTGGATTAAGTTTCTCAAAGATTATGACATCGACATTTTGTATCATCCGGGGAAGGCTAATGTGGTGGCGGATGCTCTTAATCGGAAATCTATGGGTAGTTTGGCTCACTTGGAGGCATGTCAAAGGCCCTTGGCCCGGGAGGTTCACCAGTTGGCCAGTTTGGGAGTTCGTCTTGCGGATTCTAATGAAGGGTGAGTGATTGTGCGGAATAGGGCAGAATCATCGCTTGTGACGGATGTCAAGGAGAAGGAATATAGTGATCCAGTGTTGGTGCAGCTGAAGGAAGGGATTCATAAACATAAAACTACGGTTGTTTCTCTCGGCATGGATGACGGTACATTACGGTACCAAGGGAGGTTATGTGTTCCAAACGTAGATGGTCTACGGGAAAGAATCATGGCAGAAGCTCGTACTTCTAGATATTCCGTACACCCAGGCTGTACGAAAATGTATCATGACCTCAAGGAAGATTACTGGTGAATGACATGAAGAAGGGTGTAGCGGACGTTGTGGCAAAATGTTCAAACTGTCAACGGCTGAAGGCCGAGCATCAAAAGCCCGGTGGGTTAGCACAGAGTATGGAAATACCAATGTGCAAATGGGAAATGATCAATATGAATATTTTGGTAGGGTTACCCCGCACTCAGTGTAAGTTTGACTCAATTTGGGTGATCGTGGATCGACTCACAAAATCAGCTCACTTTTTGCTGGTTAAATCCACCGACACTGCGGAACAATATGCTCAATTGTATATNGAAGTCGAGAGGATCATGACGACCACCTCAGGACAGTTTTACAGACTCTTCATCACCACCACTTGTATGCAAAGTTCTCAAAATGTGAATTTTGGCTTGAATCTGTTACATTCCTGGGTCATGTCGTCTCCAGAGAAGGAATTAAGGTAGATCCTCAAAAGATTGCGGCGGTGAATGATTGGCCTAGACCTACTACTCCAATAGAGATTCATAGTGTCTTGGGTTTAGTCGGGTATTATAGGAGGTTCGTGGAGGGGTTCTCCACTCTTGCCTCTCCATTGACTAAATTGACGCAGAAGGCGGTTAAGTTCCAGTGGTCCGATGCTTGTGAAAGGAGCTTCCAGGAATTGAAATCAAGATTGACTTCGGAGCTGGTATTGACCCTGCCAGAAGGTACCGAGGGGTTTGTGGTGTATTGCGATGCTTCAAGGATCAGTCTTGGGTGTGTATTAATGCAACATGGTAAGGGCATAGCATATGCTTCAAGGCAACTTAATAATCATGAAAAGAACTATCCAACTCATGATTTAGAGCTTGCGGCGCTGGTTTTTGCATTAACAATTTGGCATCATTATTTGTATGGAGTCCATGTAGATGTATTCACGGACCACAAGAGTCTTCAATGCATTTTCAAATAGAAGGAATTGAACTTAAGGCAGAGAAGGTGGATTAAGTTTCTCAAAGATTATGACATCGACATTTTGTATCATCCGGGGAAGGCTAATGTGGTGGCGGATGCTCTTAATCGGAAATCTATGGGTAGTTTGGCTCACTTGGAGGCATGTCAAAGGCCCTTGGCCCGGGAGGTTCACCAGTTGGCCAGTTTGGGAGTTCGTCTTGCGGATTCTAATGAAGGGTGAGTGATTGTGCGGAATAGGGCAGAATCATCGCTTGTGACGGATGTCAAGGAGAAGGAATATAGTGATCCAGTGTTGGTGCAGCTGAAGGAAGGGATTCATAAACATAAAACTACGGTTGTTTCTCTCGGCATGGATGACGGTACATTACGGTACCAAGGGAGGTTATGTGTTCCAAACGTAGATGGTCTACGGGAAAGAATCATGGCAGAAGCTCGTACTTCTAGATATTCCGTACACCCAGGCTGTACGAAAATGTATCATGACCTCAAGGAAGATTACTGGTGAATGACATGAAGAAGGGTGTAGCGGACGTTGTGGCAAAATGTTCAAACTGTCAACGGCTGAAGGCCGAGCATCAAAAGCCCGGTGGGTTAGCACAGAGTATGGAAATACCAATGTGCAAATGGGAAATGATCAATATGAATATTTTGGTAGGGTTACCCCGCACTCAGTGTAAGTTTGACTCAATTTGGGTGATCGTGGATCGACTCACAAAATCAGCTCACTTTTTGCTGGTTAAATCCACCGACACTGCGGAACAATATGCTCAATTATATATCAAGGAGATAGTCAGGCTTCACGGCATTCCAGTTTCCATAATTTCCGATCGAGGGGCCCAGTTCAAAGCTAATTTTCGGAAGAAATTTCAACAAGGTTTGGGTACACAGGTAAGTCTTAGCACGGCTTTCCATCCACAGACTGACGGGCAAGCAAAGCAGACTATTCAGATGCTTGAAGACATATTGCATGATTGTGTGCGTGACTTGAAGGGTAGATGGGATGATCATTTGCCGCTCATAGAATTTGCTTATAACAACAGCTTCCATGCCAGTATTCAGATGGCACTGTTTGAGGCCTTGTATGGTAGAAGATGTAGATCGCCGATTGGGTGGTTCGAGGTTGGAGAAGCTGAACTAATAGGACCTGACCTTGTGTATCAGGCTATAGAAAAGGTTAGGATCATGAAGGAGCGGTTGCAAACTGCACAGAGTCGTCAAAAATCCTATTCGGATGTTCGTCGCAGAGACTTAGAGTTCAAGGAAGATGATTGGGTGTTCTTGAAGGTATCTTCCATGAAGGGGATCATGCGGTTTGGAAAGAAAAGGAAATTATGTACGAGGTATGTCGGGCCATACAGAGTCATTCAAAGGATAGGTCAGGTGGCGTACAAGCTTGAGCTACCACCTGAGATGTCATTAGTGCACCCGGTATTCCATGTGTCCATGTTCAAGAAGGTAGCTGGAGATCCGTCCGATATTGTGCCGATTGAGACCATCCAGGTTAGTGAAGAATTGTCATATGAAGAGATTCCGGTTGCTATCCTTGATAGACAGGTCCAAAAATTGAGGAACAAACAAATTCAATCTGTAAAGGTATTATGGCGAAACCAGCAAGTAGAAGAAGCTACTTGGGAAGCCGAGAATGAAATGAAAAAGAAGTACCCTCATTTGTTTGAATAGCCATGCAATAGCTCTATAAAGTTGTCCCCCCTACATTTTTGTATTACTTGTTTGGCTTATATAAAGACACACCGTTCTAGTTATATGTCCTCAATGAGGCTTCAGTTGGTGTTATTTTTCATTATGTTGTGTCATTTATTTCTATATATGTTGCTAAGGTGTGTTTCGGTGGCTCTCTGGCAGGTGGATAGGCCTAAATACAAAGGAAACTTTGGAGAACGTTTTAGGAAGTTAGAAAAATTTGGGGCTGATGGTATTTGGTATAACTGAAGCTTTGTTAAGTGAACCTTGATCCTCATTCGAGGAAGAATGACCTTAAGTGGGGGAGGATGTAAGGCCTCGTACAAATGTTAACCAAAAACTCGAGGTTTCGTGGTGCCAAGATAGTTCGGACTTTTTGGATTGAACAATACCCTACGGACCTAGAGAAAAATGTTTTGCAGAAGAACGCATTTCTGCGGCCCATTATGCGGCCGTATAATCACTCTGCGGACCGCATAATGGCTGCAGAGTGAAGCACAAAGTTTTGCCAATTTGAGGTTAGTTTTGCAGTCGATTATGCAATCGCATAATCACTATGCAGACCACATATTAGTCGCATAATGCCTCTTGGGTTTCTGCGGAGGGAGTTCTGCGGTGCATTATGCGACCGCAGAACAAGTATGCGGAGCGCATACTGGTCGCACATTGGGGCTGAAAGTTTAGGCCCCTGGGGGCCATTTTTGCGGTCAGTTTGTGGACCGCATAACCATTATGTGGTCGCATATGTGACCGTAGACCTGTGTCGGGGCACCCTTTTTTGTTAATTTAAAACCCGACCCCCATTCCGTTAAAACACCACTTTAGTCTATTTTGAGCTCATTTTCTGATATTTCTAGAGTGAGAGAGACAGGGTTGAAGAGGGAGGGCCTAATTAAAGCTTTGGAAATATTAAAGTAGAGCACCAAATTCTTCATCCAAAAAGGTAATACTTCATCACCCCAGCTCTTAATTTCAAACATAGCTATAATGGGTACTAGTGTGATACTTCATGGGTAAGAGGGTGGTTTATCTTTCTTGCATGTGTGATAAAGAGTGTGGAAAAATAAATGAGCTAGAACCATGAACGTTTTCCTAATTCTTGGTTCAATTTGTGTATTGCTAGAATAGATTGAGGTTGCTAAGGGTTCGGGATAATTGTAGAGTCTAAAGAAGCACAATTGAGTTATGTATGGCTAACTCTCTTCTTCTTAGAATCGAACTCCTGGTGTCCGAATAATTGGTGTCAGTTCCGACTTGATCATACTAAAATTGATTGCCTTAGTGTGTTGGGTGCAAAGATTCATGTTCCCTGATTGTTTTAGATGTTTACCATGTCATCATGCTACTTGAGAATGTTATTATGATTTTCCAAGTTCCTTCCCTTATATGTGCAATGCCTTATGTGTTGGTACTTATCAACATGAATGATGATATTATTTGAACGGATAAAAAGGGAAAGACTTGAATTGTAAAATGTTCCCAAGTGCCAAGAACTACATAATAAATGACGTTGTTTGTGCCATGTAACTAAAGATGGGAAAGAAATGTGAATTGAGTGAACAATTGAAAGAGGTTATGTCTCAAGTGAGATGGATTAGCCGATCGGGCCGAGATCGGACTCCATGCTGTACACATAGTGGCATTTGTGCTGAAATTATTGATTTACATTGTGGATATGGATATGTCTCACCTAAGATGGCTTAGCCGGTCGGGCCAAGACCAGACTCTTTGTAAACACACGGTGGCATTATGAGTTATGGCATTTGGCACTAAAGATTATTAACCCAAAAAGATGGAAAGGTTGAATCGAAAACTATGTGATCCTTACTTTGTGTTTCTGTGTATTTTTATGAAGCACACATTGATTATTATGACTGCCTTCTCCTGGTTTCATTGTTCATTCTACTAAGATTGGTGTTTGCCTTACATACTAGTACTATTCAACAGTACTAACGTCCTTTTTGCCGGGGACGCTACATCTTTGAATGGATGTAGGTGGTTCCATCGCAGATAGCGCTGATCGCAGATAGTGGTGCTCTCCCTCACACTCATCAGAACAGTCTTGGTGAGCCCCATTTCCTCCTAGGGTCATGTAGTCCTTCTTTTGTAGAAGTTTTCACATTTTGAGGTATAGTCGGGTCCTTGTTGCCGGCACTATCATGTTGGTCTTTTGTATCATTAGAGGCTCCTTAGACGTTTAAGTGGGTCGTGTATGGGTATCGGAGTGGTCACTTGACTAAGTTGTATTTTGAAAACATAACTATGGCATAATATATATATAATGAAAAATGGACTAACAACGTTTATGCATGTATATCTTATCTCTCCCCTATTTAGCAGATGGTAATGCGTACTCTTTTTGGATCATGAATGAGTCGGGTATGGAAGGTCTAATAGGCTTGATCGACCGGGTTCACTCGGCTGAGCACCTGTCGCGCTCCCTGAGGTTAGGGCGTGACACATCCTATTCCTTTACTTAGGCTTTGGTCAGGGTACAACCAGCAGGCCCCAGTCAGTAGCACCGGAGTCGTTTCAGGACCAGTTAGGGTAACAGGGGATCCTACCAGTAGGGTCGGCCTGGAGGGAGATTCCAGCATTAGCGGAGGCCCCCATGACTTAGTTGTGGGAAGATACATTTTGTTGCCTACTTCATGAACCAGCCCATATGCTACGGGTGCGGTATTAGGGGTCACATTCAGAGGGAGTGTCGTTCATCTTGACAGAGTATGGGCAGGGGTATGGAACAGCCACCCGGTTCTGCAGCCACTACATCCGCAACACCTTCTCCAGTGTGAGGCACTCCAGCACCCATAGAGCATGGTGCAGTTAGGGGTGGTGCACAGAGTTTTGAAGGACCCAACCGTTTCTATGTTATGAGGGGTCACCAGAGTTTTGAGACTTCTCCTGATGTTTTCACAAGTATATTGACTTTCCAATATCATGATGTATATGCCCTTATTGATCCCGGTTCCACTTTGTCATATGTCACTCCCTATGTTGCTATGGAATTTGGGATAGAACCAGAACAGCTTCATGAGCCGTTCTCTATATCTACTCCAGTTGGCGAGTCTATTGTGGCCGCGTGGGTTATAGGGATTATGTCATCACGATGCATGGTTGGGACATCATGGCTGATCTAATTGAATAGGGAATGGTCGATTTTGATGTAATAACGGGGATGGATTGGC
Source organism: Nicotiana otophora (assembly GCA_000715115.1). Taxonomy (NCBI): domain Eukaryota; kingdom Viridiplantae; phylum Streptophyta; class Magnoliopsida; order Solanales; family Solanaceae; genus Nicotiana; species Nicotiana otophora. The sequence goes on from AWOL01S0016915.1 coordinate 43,579, forward strand.
TTTATTCATGTTTTGCCAAGCTTGATTGTCGAACTAGGACCATTATGTTTGAATTCCCAAATGATCCAGCTATTGAATGGAATGGGGATGATATAACACCGAAGGGTAGGTTTATATTAAGGCCACGAAGATGATCAAAAAAGGGTGTATTTAGCATTTGGTTTGGGTTACGGACACCGATGTTGATGTTCCTACACTTGAGTCTGTGCCAGTGGTGAATGAATTTCCGGAGGTCTTTCTTGATGGCCCACTGGGATCCCACCATACACGAAGATAGATTTTGGAATTGATGTGATGTCAGGCACACAACTTATATCTATTCGACCATACATAATGGCAACGGTAGAATTTAAGGAACTAACAGAGCAGTTGAAGGACATGTTAGAGAAGGGTTTCATCCGACCGAGTGTGTCACCTTGGGGTGCACCAGTTCTCTTTGTAAGAAAGAAAGATGGGTCATTGAGAATGTGTATTGACTATCAGCAACTCAACAAGGTCCCAATTAAGAATAAATACCCACTGCCAAGGATAGATAACATGTTTGACCACTTACAGGGTGCTAAGTAGTTCTCCAAGATTGACCTAAGATCAGGGTGCCACCAATTGAAGATCCGAGAACATGATATTGCGAAAATAACTTTCAGGAACCGATATGGGCACTTCGAATTTATGATAATGTCTTTTGGGGTAACAAATGCCCCGCCAACTTTCATGGATCTTATGAATCGAGTCTTCGAGACTTTTATTGACTCCTTTGTGATAGTGTTCATTGACGATATTCTTGTATATTCACGAAGTCGAGAGGACCGTGCTAATATTCTTAAGGCAGTTATGTAGACTCTATATTATCACAAGTTGTATGCGAAGTTTTCGAAGTGTTAATTTTTGCTTGAATATGTCATATTCTTGGGTCATGTTGTCTCCAGAGAAGGAATTAAGGTTGATCCGCAGAAGATCATAGTTCTGAAGAATTGGCCGACGACTACCATACCAATAAAGATTTGCAGATTCTTGGGTTTAGCTGGGTATTACAGAAAGTTTGTGTAGGGGTTCTCTACTCTTGCCTCCCCATTGACTAAATTGACATAAAAGGTAGTTAAGTTCCAATGGTGCTTGTTAAAAGAGCTTCCAGGAGTTGAAATCAAGATTGACTACAACACCGTTGTTGACTCTACCAGAAGGTACATATGGTTTTTTGGTAGGTTGTGATGTCTGAAGAATCAGACTAGGGTGTGTATTGATGCAACATGGCAAGGTGATCTCTTACACTTCTAGGCAGCTAAAAAATCATGAGAATAACTATCCAACACATGACTTAGAGCTCGCGGCGGTGGTTTTTGCATTGATGATTTGGCGTCATTATTTGTATGTGGTCCATGTGGATATATTCACGGACCATAAGAGCCTTCAATATATTTTCAAACAGAAGGAATAGAATCTAAGGCAAAGAAGATTGCTTGAGTTACTCAAGGACTACAACACCGATATTCTATATCATTCGGGGAAGGCTAATGTCGTGGCGGATGCTCTTATCCAAAACTCCATGTGTAGTTTGGCTCACTTAGAGACACATCAAAGGTCGTTGGCCAAGGAAGTTCACTGGTTGGCCATATTTGGAGTTCGTCTTGTTGACTTTAGTAAAGGAGGAGTAATTGTGCAAAACATGGCCGAATAATCGCTTGTTGTGGAAGTCAAGGAGAAGCAGTACGACGATCCATTGTTGGTACAATTGAAGGAGGGAATTTATAAACATAAGACCATGGATTTTTCTCTTAGCATGGATGATTGTATGCTAAGGTACTAAGGGCGATTATGTGTTCCTGATGTAGATGGTCTTTGGGAAAGAATCATGATCGAGGCTCACACTTCCAGGTATTTCGTGCTTCCAGGCTGTACAAAGATGTACCATGATCTTAAGGAAGTCTA
>AWOL01S0016917.1:0-23257 GCA_000715115.1 Nicotiana otophora
TGTTATTCATGCATTGCATTATGGTAAGGGAGAGTGTTAATGCACGAAGGGTGATGTCGTGCTGTGATATGAGAGTTAATGCACGAAGGGTGATGCCGTGCCATTTTTATTTTGATTTTATGGTGAGATTGAGAGTAAAAGCATGAAGGGTGATGCCGTGCATTTTTCCTTTACTATATTCACTATACCTGTTGATCCATGGTATATTGACTGTTTCAGTTATCATTCTGCTGTAGTTCTTTATCTCGTATTTCCCCTCAGCATGTTTCCCCCTCCCGATATTTCCTGTCTAGCTCTTCATTACTGTTATTCGTATATACATTGTTAAATTATACAGGTTGATTTGTAGGTGCCTTGCCTTAGCCTCGTCACTACTTCGTCGTGGTTAGGCTCGACACTTACAGCACATGGGGTTAGTTGTACTTATACTGTACTCTGCACTTTCTGTATAGATTTTGGTACCGGCTTAGGTTGATCGAGATTTTAGCTGTTGGACCCGCCATCCGGAGACTCAAGGTAGATCTGTCGGCGTTCACAGACCTTGGAGTCTCTGTCTATCTTTTCTGTTTTACTGTTTCTCTCATTCAAACTGTTGTATTTCTCTCAGACTATTATTTGTAGTGAATTCTAGAATGCTCGTGAATTGTGACTCCAGATCCGGGTGGTAGTAATTTAATGTAGTTTTTATATTATTACGCACTTACTATATTTCATCTTAGCTAATTGTTGTTATTTACTGAATGGAATAAGAATTGATTTAATGATTCTCTAATGTTGTCTTGCCTAGCAAGTAAAATGTTAGGCGCCATCACGATCCTGACGGTGGAAATTCCGGGTCGTGACAGAATGCCTCAGTAGTATATGTAACGACTCGACCTGTCGTTTTGAGCTCTAGCACATTGTTTGGCAGTTTGAGGCCATGATCAGCTTCACTTCAGGTATTATGACTTGTACGCGTGGTCGGGATTGAATTTCGGGAAGTTCGGAGTTGAATTGGAAAGAAATTTCTCATTTCGAAAGCTTTAAGTTGGAAGAATTGACTAAGATTGGATTTTAGAGTAAACGGCTTCGGAATCGGGATTTGAAGGTTCCAGCAGGTTCGTATGATGATTTTGGACTTGGGCATATGTCCAGGTCGAATTTTGGATGACCCGAGAGTGTTTCCGCACCTATTGTGGAAGTTAGCACTTTAGAAGAAGTTCATGAATTTAGGGTGGAGGTGAAGTTTATGTTATCGATGTCCGTTTGGGATTTCGAGTCTGGGAATGGCTTCGTATGGTGATTCTGGTATTAGGAGCGCGTCCGGAAGTAGATTCGGAGGTCCGTAGGTTATTTTGGAGTCATTTGGCTAAAGTTAAAAATATGAAGGTTTTTGAGAGTTTGACCAGGAGTGGACTTTTTGATATCGGGGTTGGATTCCGATTTCGGAAGTTTGAGTAGGTCCGTAATGTCAAATATGACTTGTGTGCAAAATTTGAGGTCAATCAGACGTAATTTGGTAGGTTTCGACATCGAATGTAGAGGTTTGAAGTTCTAGAGTTCATAAAGCTTGAGTTGAGTGCGATTCGTGATTTTGATGTTGTTGGATGTGATTTGAAGGCTCGACTAAGTTCGTAATATATTTTGGAACTGGTTGGTGTGATTGGATGGGGGCCCGGGGTCCCCGGGTGGATTCCGAGTGGTTACGGATCGAATTTGGAATTTGAAGAAGAGATGAGGCAGCTGATATCTGCTGTACCCGCAACTGTGAGGTTTTGGCCGCAGGTGCGGAGGGCGCAGAAGCGACATTTGGAGTCGCAGATGCGGAGCAGGCCGGCCAGGTGAAGGACCGCAGGTGCGGAGCTTTTGGCCGCATCTGCGCAAGCGCGGAAGCGAAAAGTGCCTCGCAGGAGCGGAAGAAGGCGTAGAAGCGGAAGGTATCTCGCACATGCGAAGCCGCAAGTGCGGCTACTTGACCGCTGGTGCGAACGCTGGGGTTGGGCAGTGTGTTCTTTAAAAATGAGGGATTGGCTCATTTGCACCCCATTTGCTCCAAGAGAGCCGGTCTTGAAGCGAGTTTGGAGCTCATTCTTCGTCATCAATGCCAAGGTAAGTGATTCCCACTTATTATAAGTTAAATACATGGTTTATATAAGGATTTAAACATGAAATTAGTATAAATTGTGGGGGTTTTTGGTAGAAGACCTAGAATTTGGTATTTTTAGATTTTGACCACGAAATTGGGCATGGAGTTGAAAATAAACTATATATTTGAGTTCGTGAGGTTATGGGTAAAAGTTTATCTTCGAAAAGTTTTGGAATCCGGGCACGTGGGCCCGAGGGTGATTTTTATCGACTTTTCGATCGGGGTTGCAAATTGGATTATATTGAGTATTTGAGTATATATTAATGGGTTTGCATAATTATTGGCTAGTTTTGGAGCGTTGTGCATCGATTCAAGTTGTTTGAAGGGCTCGGAAGCCGATTATGGAACTTTGGAGCGAGGTAAGTCTCCTTTCTAACCTTGTAAGAAGGAATTAACCCCATAGGTGAATTAAATAAAAGTTTGTACCTAATTGTGGGGGCTACGTAAGTACGAGGTGACGAGAGTCCGTACATAGCTGCTCTTATGCTATTGTCCGAGTAGCTTAGGACCCGCATCATGCTATACTTGGAATGTTTGTGCCCTTACTTGCTAATATGATCACTTAGTAATGATAGAAATTGATAAAAGAATTGTACAAGGTTAAATTCACTTACTTGAAGGTTTGTATGAGATATTTGACAGTAAATGAGAAACTTGTGTTTTCTTAAAAATAATTGTTATTTGTGGATCGGGCCGAGCGCCTCGGTAGTAAATAGATGCATCTATGGTTCGCGCCATTCGACCCTCTGGCAGTGCACAATTTAAATATTTGTTGGATCGGGCCATGCGACCTCGGCATGATTTGCGCATGCTTGTATTGCTTGCCTTGAAATTTATAAATAATGATATTGCCTTCTCGGCCTGAGTAAATTGTTAAATAATGGGAGATAAATTTGGAGATTTCTTAATTATAAAAGAACTGCTTACTTACTTCAAAATATTAAGCTTGCCACCGTTCATATAATCCATACTTAATTATATCATTGATATCCTATTTATAGCCCATAGTAAGTGTCAAAGTCGACCTCTCGTCACTACTCCTTCGGGGTTAGGCGGGATACTTACTGGGTACACATTGATTTATGTACTCATACTACACTTACTGTACATTTTTGTGCATGTACACATATGTTTAGCGGCCTTGTGGGCGCAGAGGCGCGATTATGGCGGGGACTTAAGTGAGCTGCATTCTATACGACGTTCCGCAGCCAACAAAGCCTCCTTCAGAGTACTTATATTTTTCTTGTCCAATTGTATTCCGGACAACTGTAGTATTTTATTTTACATTCTTAGTAAATGCTCACCTAACAATTCCAATAAAATATGGTAAAATGATAATTAGTATATGTTACTAATTATTTTAGTTATCTATAAATGACATATATTTCAAATTGTAGTACTAATTTCAAAATATTANTACCAGGTTCTGGGATGATTATGGGATGTTCAGTATTGAAATTGGAAAACATTATTATTTATTCTGTAAGTTCATCTTTTACTAGATAAATTGAAGTACATTTATGATTTCAAAATTATTAAAATGAGAATTTAATTAACTATTTAGTGTTGGCTTGCCTGACAGTGGTGTCCGGCACTATCACGACCTTTAACGGATTTTGGGTCGTGACAACATGGTATCAGAGCACTGGGTTCACTTAGGTCTCACGAGTCATGAGCGAGTCTAGTAGAGTCTTGCAGATCGGTACGGAGATGTCTGTACTTATCTTCGAGAGACTACAGGGCTGTTAGGAGCACTTCCCTTCTTTATTCTTATCGTGCGATTTGATTCCTTTGAGGCTTATGCCTTAATTTCCTTTCCATTCCATCTTATGCGATGTGGAGCGATTGCTATCGATCGAGAATTGAGGAATTGTAATGGTACTACAGATGTGGTGCGGGATTTTTCTCCCTGCGTAGTTGATTGGGCTATTGTCGTCACCTTGTGGAAGGATATTCTGTCATTTCAGCCTAGTAGCTGTACTTCTGAGAGCTTTGAGACTATGCACAGGTTGCTATGACGCTCATGAGTTGTTATTGCACAGTATTGATGTGATGGTAGGATGCTTGCCTATGTCTCGGGGCAGTGAATGACTTGAAAGGAGGTTTACTCAGTGCATGATTCAGATTCGGTATTTTACTTCCGACAAAGGAAAGACAATCGAACTAAGAATGTTCAGACTTGGGTTGATGGAGTAGCGGTACTCGATATTTTTGAGCGTGGTGGAATCTTTGCCTGTGATGTGGCGTCATCGTCCTCGATTGGTTATGATGTGTAAAGTTTGCCGATGTTATGGTTTCCTTCAATTTGCCATGGGTCAGGATATTATAAATGGTGCCGAGAAAGTGACTGTCAGAGGTCACAGTGTGCAGTGGTTCAGGATCGAATCGGCATTCCCGATATTGATAGCTCGAGAAAGATGATTTCCGGAAGGGTTTAAAGTTGGTAGCGATCTATCGATTCAAATGCTACAGAGGTAGATTTTGATTTAAGACAACAACTGGGAAGCGAAGGATGAGGAAAGACATGTGGGGGATGTCTTGTGGTGGTTAAGTTCCTAGAAGGCCAAGTGGGAGAAACAGAAGTCGAGTAGTTTCTTAAAGGAGAGGGTTTGACTAAAGTGGGAGAGTGGCAAGGTAGCATATGGGTTACGGGGTAGGATAGCTACACGTCTTGAGGAAGGTTTGGAGTGATTGGGATTCATGGTGGACAGTGACTAGGTCTACGGGCTTAATTTAGAATATCGGCTGCTATATTGAGGAAGATTGGGTGTGACAGGAGGGGGGTAGCTTAATATGAAAAAGTGTTGATACCCAATTTTTTCCTCAGATTTTTAAAAATACATATATACTTTCAAAATAGCATATTTGCATCATCATTTAGTTTACAAACCTATACAAGCATTTTTCCATAATTTTCCATAATTTTTAGAGCTTTAAATTAGTTTTCTTATATTTTTATTATATAAATATCTTGTAATTATCCTTTAAATTATTTTGTGATGACTTAATTACCCAAAATTATTATTTGCATCCATAATACAAGTTTCAAACATTTATATTCTATTTTTTATAATCGCATTAGCATTTTAAGCTATTTATCTAATTTTGCAATAATGGCCTATATTCTACAAGTAATTGCGTTTATTATGTTATTTATGCCGAAGTATCATTTTTATATTTTTATAATATTGAGTTATTATTTTCAGTCATTTTATTGCACAAGTAGCATTTTATTATCTATTAGTTATTTTATAAATTATTTTTAAAATAATTGTTATGTATTTAATAGCTGGCCCAAAACAGGCCAATTTTCAGACCTAAAACTACCCAGACCTCAGCTCAATTACCCCAAAACTTAGCCCAATTACCCCAAGCCCAACACAAATAACCCACTAACCTCAACCCGGTCGGTACCTGCTTTACACGACCCACCCCAACTTTTAATCCTGGCCGTTGATGTCTCAAGATCAACGGCTCACAATTAAATCCTCCCTTTAACTAACCTAACTCCTAACCCTAACCCCCATTCACCCTTTTCCCACCGCCTCTGTATCCTCCCATCTCCCTTCTCCCTCCTTCAGAAACCCTAGCCGCCTCCCCTATCTTCTCCAAATCCGAGTAAATCATGGACTCCCTCTGTGATTTACTTACCTTTTATGTGTTACCTCGTTATTGGCTACAATATTATGATGTTATTTGGTACTTGCCCCAATTTTGGCAAGTACCAGTACCCAAACGGGATTCCACCGCCTTCAATCTATGAGATTTAGATGATATTTCGTCTATATGCACTCTATATGGTCCGATTCAACGAGATCTTCGACCATCTATGCTTCCTTTCGAACTAGGGTTTGAATATTTTCCTTGTTCCTTACTGATTCTTGACTGATACTTTTCCTTTTCCGTGTTTGACTATTCTTTTCCTTATTTCTGTTTAATCTGCCATGTTTCCCTATTTTCTACTTTATGTTTGCCCTAAATCTGACTCTAAATGATTTTTGGTATGATATTTTCCTTATTCTCTGTTTAATCTTCTGTATTCATTTACTTTTAGTATTATTTGCGTGATAATTGTTATTCCCTGTTGATTTACTGAATCCCTTTGTTTCACGCCCTAAAAACCAATTCTAATTGATTCTAGTATATCTTTCCTTATTTGTGTTTGAATAATTTGTTTACCATGTTTACTCGGTTGATTTCTACATTATATAAACCTCTCTCATGAAACCCCTTAGGAGAGAGATTTCTGAACCCTAATTTCGGCTACTGTTTTCACTACTCTCTCTCTCACTCACTGTTACCCTAAAACACTATGAAATTATTGAATAACCTCCTCTGGTGCAAGCACTGCTCGAAGCTCATTTTCGAGGCTCTTGCGAACTCTGAAGCATCAGAGATTTTGGGTTTTTGCTATTACACTCTGCACTCTTTTAATTCTGCTACTGGTTAGTGTTTAAACCCTCATAATGTTTGCTTTCTTCCCTTCTTTCTGCATATGTATCTGAATTTTGGTTCAACTATGATGGTGTTCAACTTGATGTCATTCTGTGTTAATTGACGCATGAGAGTAGTGTACTGTTCATATCATGACTCACTATGATTTGCACTTTGCAATTCCCTATCTCTTAAGACTAGTTCTGCACCCTGTAACATCTTTAACTCATGTTGAATACTCCTAAAAGATTTAAGAAAATGAAAGTCACACTGAATGTGCCAAAGTTATATGTGCCAAAAGGTACTTATGTGGTGCATGGCCTGGTAATTTCACCAAGGCTGACTGAGCCTGTGGTTATCAGCCGTATACCACAGAGCCCTATAAGAGACCGCACTGCAGTCCCCTAGAATTACAACAAAACAGTGGTTACTTACAAGGGGAAAGAGATTATGGGTGAAGTGAACGAAATGAACCAATCTGGGAAGTGCCACAACCCAAAAGAGCTAAAGAAGTTAAAACTGAACAATGATAAATGGTTTCCGCCCGAGAAGCCTATAAGCGCTGAAGAAGCAGAAGAACTTTTCCGAAAAATAAAAACTTCAGAATATGCCATAGTTGATCAACTCTGGAAGACTCCTTCCCAGGTTTCACTTTTATCTCTGCTGTTGAGCTCAAATGAACATCAGAAGGTATTCTTGAAAATATTGAACGAGGCATATGTCCCGGTTGAAACTTCAGTTGAACAATTAGAGAAAATGGCTGAACGATTCTTCGAAGTCAACAGGATTTCTTTCAGCCATGATGATTTGCCCCCAGAAGGAGCCACCCACAACAAAGCCATTCACTTGACTGTCAAATGTGAAGGTTATTATGTGAAGAGAGTCATGTTAGATGGTGGGTCCGGGGTCGATATTTTCCCTCTCTCTACGCTCTAGAGGATGGAAATTGGAACAGAAAGAATTCGACCAAACAATGTATGTGTGCGCGCTTTTGATGGTGTTAAGCGAGACACAATAAGGGAGATCGGTTTGATTTTAACCATTGGCCCCGTAGACTTCGAAGTGACTTTTCAGGTTCTGGACATAGATACTTCATATAATTTTCTCCTAGGAAAACCATGGATTCACGCTGCAGGAGCTGTGCCCTCCACTCTCTATCAAATGGTCAAATTTGAGTATGAAAACCAAGAAATTGTTGTCCATGGGGAGGATGAACAGTCCATTTACAGGAACCCTTCAGTCCCATGTCTCGAAGCTAGAGAAGGGAGTGAGCACATTGTTTACCAAACCTTCGAAAATGTGGTCACCAACCAATGCGAAGAAGGGGACCCATTTCCTCAACCTTGCTTATCTAATGCCTCAGTCATGGTCTCCACTGAAATGATTAGACATGGGTACAAGCCCGGAAAAAGGGCTTGGGGTATCTCTACAAGGCATCACAGAGCCCATCACTTCGACCATCAATGAGAAGTTCTTCGACGTAGGTTTCCGAGCTACAGAGGCTGACAGAAAATGGGTTGATGAGAGCAAGAAAAATGGGTGGGTCCTACCCCAGCCCGTTCCGTATCTCGCCAAGTCATTCATTAAAACCAAATATGCGGAAGAACAAGAAGAAGAGGCCTTCACAGCTGAAGAGATTGAGGATATTTGTGAAGCCATGAAACAAATATTGTATGAGTCTCACATGGTTCAGCCCAGGGAAGGCATGAGCAATGCCGAGGTGATGTACATGGGGCCCGATGCCAAGCTTCAAAATTGGAAAGCTACCCCATTCCCCATCAGACGGGAGTCCCGGTAGTCCAGTCTTGCCATCTCTTCTACATTACTAGTTATTCCAGGGTGTAACTCAAATGTTTTAATTTTATTGTATTTAATTTTGATGTAAACCCTCCTATCTTCAATTAAATAAAATGGAATCAATATTTCATCGTCAATGGATGTCTCCTTTTCCTTATTCTGGTTTTTTTATTTTTCTTATCTTTTTCTTTTCAGTTCTAATAATACGGACTTAATAACATGACATGCCTACGAACTTCACGCTCAGATCCTAAAACGTTGTCTAATTGTGAAATAATGAATCAAGAACCAGAATATGATGAAGATGAGGCTTTTAGGGAAATAAATCGAGAACTGGAACAATTTGAGAATAAGTCTAAGCCAAACTTAAATGAAACCAAACCAGTTAATTTGAGCAGTTTAGAAGAGGTCCGGGAAACCATGATAAGCATTCACGCCGATGAAAGGACTAGAGATGCATTAATACAACTTTTGTTTGAATTCAAACACGTGTTTGCATGGTCCTATGATGATATGCCAGGGCTGAGTGTCGATTTGGTAGTACATAAATTGCCAACTTATCCCGATTACCCACCCGTCCAACAAAAGCAAAGAAAGTTTAACACGGATATCAGTGATAAGATCAAAGAAGAAGTCACCAAACAATTAAAATCTGGTGTGATTCGGGTGGTCCGATACACCACATGATTGGCTAATGTGGTCCCAGTGCCAAAGAAGGACTGGAAAACCCGAATGTGCGTTGATTATTGGGATTTGAACAAGGCAAGCCCCAAGGACAACTTTCCATCGCCAAACATCCACATTCTCATTGACAATTGTGCAAACATGAGACACAATCTTTCATGGATTGTTATGCTGGGTACCACCAGGTTCAGATGGATGAAGAAGATACAGAAAAGACGGCTTTCACCACACCTTCGGGCACTTACTGTTATAGGGTCATGACATTTAGTCTGAAAAATATCGTGGCAACCTACATGAGAGCCATGACTGTCATTTTCCACGACATGATGCACCAGGAGACTGAGGTGTACATGGATGATGTGATCATTAAGTCCAGAACACAAGAAGACCATGTGTAGGATTTGAGGAAGTTCTTTGAGCGTCTGCGCAGGTATGACTTGAAATTGAATCCAGCTAAATGTGAATTTAGAGGGGTATTGAGTTAGATCCAACAAAGATAAAGTCTATTCGGGATTTGCCAACTCCGAGAACCAAGAAAGAGGTCATGAGTTTGCTAGGGAGATTGAATTACATCAGCAGATTCATTGCTCAGCTTACTACCACGTATGAGCCCATATTTAAGTTGCTGAAAAAAGATGCGGCGATCAAATGGACAGACGAATTTCAAGAGGATTTTGATAAGATCAAAGAATATCTGTCAAATCCGCCACTGTTGGTTCCACTCGAGCCAGGAAAACCTTTATTCTTGTATTTGACAATCTTGGAAAATTCCTTTGGCTGTGTCCTGGGGTAACATGATGTGACCGGGAAGAGAGAGCAAGCCATATACTACTTGAGCAAGAAGTTTACCAGTTATGAAGCCAAGTATACTTTGTTGGAAAGAACTTGTTACGCCTTAACTTGGGTCACCCAGAAGCTCAGACATTATCTTTTGGCCTACACCACATATCTCATAACCATAATGGATCCTCTAAAGTACATATTCCAAAAACCAATGCCCACGGGAAGGCTAGCAAAATCGCAAACCCTGCTCACTAAGTTCGACATTGTTTATGTCACTCGCACGGCAATGAAAGCTCAAGCCTTGGCAGATCATCTAGCTGAGAACCTGGTTGATGATGAATACCAACCCCTAAGTACTTACTTCCCGGACGAGGAAGTAAATTCAGTTGAAGTAATTCTAGAAGACACCAATGCTTGGAAAATGTTCTTTGATGGAGCTATAAATGCAAAAGGTATCGGGATTGGGGCAATTTTGATTTCGCCCACTGGTCAGCACTATCCGGCCACAGCCCGACTTCGTTTGTTTTGTACAAACAACACTGCTGAATATGAAGCCTGCATTATGGGCATGAATATGGCAGTCGATCTGGATGTGGAAGAATTGTTAATCATGGGAGATTCTGATTTGATCATTCGGCAAGCCCAAGGTGAATGGGAAACTCGAGACATCACATGCAACATGTGGAAGATCTTAGCAAACTGTTCAAGTCCGTCGAATTCAGGTATATTCCTCGATTCCACAATGAGTTAGCTGATGCACTAGCTACTTTAGCCTCAATGCTGCCGTATCCGAGCAATGTCTATATTGACCTGCTGGAAATCCAAATTAGATAAAGGTATGGTTATTGTAATGTAATTAAAATAGAACCAGATGTTTAGCCATGGTATCATGATATCAAAAGGTTTTTGAAAATAAAAGAATATCCCGAGCAGGCCAGTGGAGATCAAAAGAGAACTATCAGAAGGCTTGTCAGCAGTTTCTTTTTGAGTGGAGAAGTCTTGTACAAAAGAACTCCAGATTTGAATCTTTTGAGGTGCGTAGATGCCCAAGAAGATGAAAAGATCATGAACGAAGTGCATTCGGGAGTATGTGGTCCCCATATAAACGGATATGTCCTTGCAAAGAAAATTCTGCGGACAGGTTATTACTGGATAACCATGGAAAAGGATTGCTTCGGTTTTGTCCGGAAATGCTATCAGTGTTAGATACACGGTGACCTGATTCATGCACCACCTCTATGTCAGCACCTTGGCCATTCATTGTCGGGGTTAGGATTTCATTGGGCCGATCGAGCCAAAAGTTTCAAATAGGCATAGATTCATCTTGGTTGCCATCGATTATTTTACAAAGTGGGTTGAAGCAGCCACTTGCAAAGCGGTCACCAAGAAAGCGGTGGTGGACTTCGTGCATTCCAACATTATTTGTCATTTTGGAATTTCTAAAACTATCATTATAGATAATGCTGCAAATCTGAACAGCCACTTGATGAGGGAGGTATGCGAACAATTTAAGATTACGCATCGTAACTCTACCCCTTATCGGCCCAAAGCTAATGGCGTCGTTGAAGCTGCAAAAAAGAATATCAAGAATATCCTTAGGAAAATGATTCAAAGTTCTAGACAATGGCATGAAAAGATGCATTTTGCATTATTGGGATATTGCACAACCGTGCGCACATCAGTCGGGGTCACGCCTTACTTATTGGTTTATGGAACTGAAGTTGTAATACCTGCAGAAGTTGAAATTCCCTCTCTTCGAATCATTGTTGAAGTTGAGATCGAGGATGATGAATGGGTCAAGACCCGGTTGGAAGAATTAACTATGATTGATGAAAAGCGAATGGCTGCAGTTTGCCACGGGCAGTTGTACCAACAAAGAATGGCTCGTGCCTACAACAAAAAAGTGCGGCCCAAGAAATTCGAGGTGGGGCAACTCGTTCTGAGACGTATTTTCTCGCATCATGAAGAAGCAAAAGGAAAATTTTCTCCAAATTGGAAAGGTTATATATTATAAGAAAATTGTTGCCGAAAGGAGCGTTGTACTTGGGAGACATTGAAGGAAATGACCCCGAAACAGCTGTCAATACAGATGCGGTCAAGAGGTATTATATTTGACCCTTTTCGCAACTTTAATACTCTCCGATTGAGATGACGAAGGTTTTCATTCTTGCTACCTAAACACTATCAATCATTGCAAATCCTTTGAGCCAGTTCCCTTTCTTTGAATACCCTCTTTGGAACCTGAAAATGCTAAAAACAAAAGAAGAAAAAAAATAAATCAAAAACAAAAGTTCCTTGAACTACATTCGACTTGATTCCGAAAGGATACGTAGGCAGCCTCTCTATGGGATTCAGTCACACCAAAATAAAAATCCAAATTCCCCCAAAAGTTGAAACTGGGGTAATGGTTCGACGATGTGGTTCGCCTGAAAGGTTCCAAGGTTGTAATTCAATCCAAATGCTTTTTACCTCAAAACCTTGTTCAAGTCCTTCTGATCAATCGACAAAGAGGTTTGAAATGAGAAGATATTGTTACTTAGATCTGATACAACAAAATGAAAAAAATGAAATGAGAGAGTCTTATTGGTGAAAACCCTCATGGGCACTGTAAGGCGATGGTAAGCAGAGACATTGAAAATGAGAGAGTTTTATTAGGAAAAACTCACAAAGAGCACTATAAGGCGATAGTGAGAAGAGAAATGAGAAAGGTCAATGGGTGAAAACCCGCAAAGGGCGCCACTGATCAAAAAACAAAAAAAGGATCCCCACAGTCACTGTCATTAGCATAGTCCTGGGCAAGGTTTCTCGGTTTCAAGGCAAAGTTGTGATGAATTTCTGAGAGTTGGACGGTTTACACAAATCAGGCATCCTGTCCAATAGGCATGTCATGTTCATTGAAGTCCGCATGCACTCCAGATAAGTCTTTTTTTTTCTTTCCCCGAAAGGGATACCTCTTGTCTAAATTCATTTGTCCATTCCATTGCTTGTTTTTCTTTGAATCCCTTTCGATCTAACTTTGTTCTGGAACTAAGACAAAGAAGGGATGGTAATATTGATTTACAGGGCTTTTGTCTGATACAAGCTAATATTCAAGAAGGCACCCAGCCTCGGCAGGTGCATCGAGTCGACTCCGACTGGCCATGATGGCCGATGTTTCGAAATTAAAAACTCCTGAAAAGAAAGGAAAACAAAGTCAAATGCTCACAAAGGCAAAATAAAGTTGAAAGGTTAAGTCCCACGTGACTAATCGTCATGGCAAAGTCTGGAAAAGCTAGAGTTTCTCCAGGGTTAGAAGTGCAATAAGTATTCAGGAAACAACCAGTTGCAGTTGAAATGGCCGAGATCAAGTGACCAAAACATTCAAGGCCACAAAACCAACCATTGTCTCAAACTAACAAATTGTCCTTTGTTTGAAAAAATAGGAAACATGTGCAATCCAAAAGCAACCTTGCGAGAAGCAGGTGCAACCAAAAAGAAACTACGCAATGGCTAGAAACAGCTTTGTAGCAACAACTCCAAAAAGGGAAGTCTCCTCCAAAATTCTTTCTTGCATTTACTCATTCTATGAAATAAATAAATAAATAAAGAAAAAAAATGATGAAAAATGATGATGAAAATGATTAAAAAAAAGAAAAAAAAAAGAGAAAGTTCAAAACCATGGCAGTATAGGGTACACCAATCCCTAGCTGCGTTTTCCAACATAGGGTCTCCACTCCCTAGTTGGTGATCATTTTAGACATATGGTCTTCACTCCCTAGTTGGTGATCATTTTAGACATAGGGTCTCCACTACTTAGTCGCTTTACCAACATAGGGTCTCCACTCCCTAGTTGATGATTTTTAGACATAAGATCTTCACTCCCTAGTCGCTTTTTCAACATATGATCTCCACTCCCTAGTTGATGATTTTTAGACATAAGGTCTACACTACCTAGTCGCTTTTCCAACATAGGGTCTCCACTCCCTAATTGATGATTTTATTTTAGACATAGGGTATCCACTCCCTATTCGCTTTTCCAACATAGGGTCTCCACTCCCTAGTTGATGATTTTTAGACATAGGGTCTTCACTCCCTAGTCACTTTTCCAACATAGGGTCTCCACTCCCTAGTTAATAATTTTTAGACATAGAGGCTCCACTCCCTAGTCGTTTTTCCAACATAGGGTCTCCACTCCCTAGTTGATGATTTTTAGACATAAGGTCTCCACTCCCTAGTTGATGATTTTTAGACATAAGGTCTCCACTCCTTAGTCGTTTTTCCAATATAGGGTCTCCATTCCCTAGTTGATTTTATTTTAGACATAAGGTCTCCACTCCCTTGTCGCTTTTCCAACATAGGGTTTCCACTCCCTAGTTGATTTTATTTCAGACATAGGGTCTCCAATCCCCAGTCGCTTTTCCAACATAGGGTCTCCACTCCCTAGTTGATTTTTATTTTTAGACATAGGGTCTCCACTCCCTAGTCGATTTTCCAACATAGGGTCTCCACTCCCTAGTTGCTTTCATTTTACACATAGGGTTTATATTCCCTAGTCTCTATTTTCCCCAAGGGTACACAATCCCAACCTTTTATTTGCTTTCAATAATGAAGCAGTATAGAGTTTTGTTGCAAATAACTCACGAAATTTTCCTAGTGAAAACTGGGTAGAAAAGTTTCGTTTGTTTGTCTTGTTTTGGTGTCTGAGCAGGTTTTACCTTGAGGCATGGGTTCGAGATGACCAAAAGAAGACGTCTCAATCCGAAATAAAGAAAAATAAAAGAAAAGAAGTGAATCCAAAGTGCAGAAGCGGAGAAAAGATGTGGACCGCTCAAGACATGACAGAAGTCACAAGCTTTGCATGTCCCGCCTTGTTCCGAAAAGTTGAAGAAGAATGAACTAGCACCTGTAGCTAACTAGCATCAAAATTCAGATTAGAGTCTGCGTGGGGAACCAGCCAAGACTCAAGATCAAGCTTCAGAAGACTTATAGATAGGAATCTTGTAACTCATAGATGATAGTCTTAGTTAGTTTAGTTTTTCATTTTGATTTTGCTGTGATAAGGAGTTCAGCAAGCAGTAAACAGCAGTGAAATCACAACTTCTCGGTAGTCCCGGCTATCAAAACATCCAGAACTACACTGACCTGATTCCTTTATAGCCAAGAATATGTAGGCAGTCTCCAAAGCAAGGTTCGGTGAAACTTTTTCAAAATACTTCCCATAGAGTATCCAGCTGGCAAATATTGCTCGTAACTGCTCACTTTATCTTTGCCCAAAAACTCTTTATGTTCTCGAGCAAAGAGGGGCAGCTGTGAGCACGTGACTTTTGGCCTAAGAAAAACTACTCCTACAAATTCACAAAATACTCCTAGCCGTTGATCTTCCACTATCTAACGACTGGAACTGATCTTATTTCCCCTTAAAAATGTCGGACCCCCTCCCCACAACCCTAGAGATTAACCTCAGAATTTCCTCACCTCTCTCTCTCTCTCACCTCCGCCGTCTGCCTGCGGCGGCGGCGCTACTCCAAACCCCCTCAAAATCACACCCTATAATCCTCTCTTCACCCTCAATCCAAATCCACCATCATTTTTTTCGAAACCCCTATCAAATCCTTCCAATTTCGTAACTGGAAATCCTGGAAAAAAAAACCTAAATCCTTCCTCTTCTAATTACTCCTCGACCCCGACCCGTTTGAACTCAAAACCTACATCAATTGATTACTCTTGATGAGAGCAATCGATTGATGTTAGTCTCAGTTCATCTCACGGCCACCGGAGTTTGTTCGGTTTACCGGAGTTGATGTCGATTCCCAGTCTCTTTATTATTAGCTCTTATACAACTTCAATTGGTAACTCCGTGATCCTTTTCTTTTGTTCAGAATTAATAATTTTCTTGAACCTCTGTTTTGCATTTTTATTTAATTTAGTTAGACACTTTGCATATTATTCGATTCCGTGTTTGCATGAGTAGATTAACAGTTCAATTGCATGACCTCAATTAGTTAATCGCATGTGTTTAGGTTAATTGAATTATTTTTAATTAATTCAGTAATTTAGTTAGGATTAATTAGTAGATTGTCTATGTTTTGTTTGTTCTCTAATTTTAGCTTAATCACTGATTTTTGGATTCCTTTGCTAATTAACAAGTTTAACTTCATAGCTCATTAATGTTTCAGTTAGTTTAGTCATATTAAACTCTGTGTTTATTATTTTTATAGTGTTAGCTTTAATTGTTCAAAATCAGTCGTTTTGCTTATTTTTTATCTTTTGGGCTGTTTGGGTTTTGGAACATGATGAGCTGTCAGGCTTGACAAATAGAAAGCCCAATTAGTTAGGGCCTAAGCTTGTTGGTCATTTGACTTAATTCTTTGAATATTTGGGTTAATAGAGAATAGAGTGAACTTTTCAGAAGTTCATCGGTTCTGGGAATAAAAGAAATTTCTAGAAACAGGGGCATATGTCCCAATCTGTTAAGAAAAGAGATGAGAGTGAGAGGAAATATCCACAAATTGGACATCTGTCCATTTTTCTGTTTTGAAAAGATGCCAATTCCCTGATTTGAAGGGAAGGCTAGCAGATTCCCTCACTCTCTCTCATTCCTATCATCTTGCACTCTCACATTCTATAAAAGGGACCTTATACTCCTCACACACGGAGGTTAATATTTAGCATATTCACTCAAAAAGCACACACAGTCTTAGACAGAAAAGGGTCACAGCTATTAGAAATTTAGGTTTTTCTTTGAAATCTGAGTTTAAAAAGCTGTTAAAAACACTCCAAAAATCAGAGAGATATAAAGATTGAAAGTTGCTTCTAGTCACTTTGGGATTTTTGCATCATCTCTGAGTTCAAAGTTTGGTTTGGTTGGAAGAAATTGCTAGTTTTATTGCTACTGTTGTTTTTTGTTGTTCATCTGGGATTCAAACTGTCCTCCTGATCTCTGTTGCTGCTCTGGTTTGAGCTCTTTGTTAGCTATACTCCTTGATCTTTACTTGGAAAAATTTAGCTTCATTTGCAAGTTTAGGTACACATCTCGCTGCACCTGTACCTCGGTTTGATTTGCAATGAAATGTTAGTTATTCCTCAAAGTTATTTGTTGTGGTTGCGTAAATTGACTATTTATGTTTGTAGACGTGAATGAATGTTAGTTTTGATATGCTTTAGACCTTAAACTTGTTATGGACTTGCATGATTGAGGACAAATGGTCTCCTTAGCAATTTTGTGGCTGAAATTGTAGCTGATTTCACATGTTTAGTTAGATCTCAAACTACATATCTCATGGTCAAATACATGCTGCCTCTATTCAAAATGCTAACTGCTGGAAATCTGAGCTTGCTTTTTATGATAAATTAAGGTTTAATGATGGATTTGAAGGTCAATAACTGTGGATCTGGCCACAAGTTGGTTTGAGTTGCAGTTTAATGGCTTTACTTACATGATAATTCTTAGCTCTAATCATTGACATTCTCATAATTTGTTTAAGTATGAGCTTCAAAATTGAACAGGTTTTCTGTCTGAATGATGGCAAAGCTATGTCTGGTAGTGAAGCATGTAGGTTCGTTGATTTAGATTTATTATCAATACTAATAGTTTGGTAATTAGCTTTATTATAATTTCAAGATACTATTAAGTTGCTATTTGAGAACATTTGATTGTTGTAAATATAAAAATGGCCACTGATATTTGTTCTAAGCCATGATCAATGGGTTTGATATTAAGGGTGTATTTGATTATCTCATAAAAGTTCTGTTAGAGTGTCTGTCTTTTTCTTTCTCTTATTTGTGAAGAAACTAACCGCTCATACCTTTCATTTACAGCATAATGATGCCAGTAAGGGGTTTGATGTGTGGATTGAAGGAATTCTTCTATTTACAATAATACATTGGGCCTGTTTCTGGGCCCAAGTTGAAAGAACATGAGGTTTAATACTAATGTCCCTCAAGTTATATATCCCTTTCATCATTAATTGATTACCCACTTTTGAACTCGATTAGTCCCAAATGTATTCAAACTATAAACAAATTTAAATGACTGGGAAGTCTTGGCTCGTCAATAGTTCGAATTCAATTTAGTTAATTGCAAACTTTGTCCACAAATAACTCCATAATTCCAGATATCCTCATGTAATCTTAAACCTTAGGAAAACATTTAAACCCATAAATATCGTAGTTTGCTTTAGGCGCATAATTAATTATCACGATTATGTGTACGGTTCCCGTGGTATAATCGTGATACATAATCCCTAATTTGGGTGCACAATTCATGTGATCCGGACATAACTTCAAATAATAATAAAATTAACATTGTTGTAAATTGCGGGTGCGTTTCACGTAGCGCGATTCGCAATGTGTACCAAAAACAAACGAGTGCGCGACATCGCGACTTGTTCAAACTGATTCCATAAATAATTAAAAGCGGTTTAAAAGGTAAAAATGCACAATATGTCTCGAATATGTTTTAAATAAGATAATTAGGCCAATTATTAATAGTTGTGAGACCGTGCTAGAACCACGGAATTCGGGAGTGCCTCACACCTTCTTCAGGGTTAACAGAATTCCTTACCTAGTCTTCTGTATTCGCAGACCATAAATAAGAATCAATTTTCTCGATTTGGGATTCTAAAATAAATCGGTGACTTGGGACACCACAACAATATTTCAAGTGGCGACTCTGAATCAATAAATAATCCCATTTCGAATAATGTCACTTAAATTGGAAAATCTCCCCTATCCCCTCGGAAAAAAGGAGGTGTGACATGCATAACTGCAATAACTTATTGTTTGGACTACAATGCCTTCTATGCTAATTTTTAATATTTAATATTTTAAAATTAATAAAATTTGTCTATTAAATTCTTATTAAAAATATGTAGGAAAGCTTAATAAAATCAATTTCATCAGAATCCTCCGTATTAACAATACATTACCACTGCATAATATCCAATGCAAAAAAAAAGTAATGTTAAATGGACTGCATTATGAGTTAAAATTGATTAAAAAATTACCCCAACGATAATATATTTTTATATTATATTTGAATTATTTTCCTACTCAAATAATATTTTTTATCAATTTTTCGTGTAATACTAAAAAGTACCCAATTATTAAACAATAACTAAGAAAATATTTGAGAATATAAATGTGTAAGAAAGAGAAAAAATAATGGTAGGTAAGAGTCAATACCACTAATGATTATACAAACATAAAAATCTAAAAGTAAAATGTCATATCAATCTTTTACTCTTTGAATATAAAATTTATGGTGGATAAAATAGTAATTAAGATTAAATATTCAAAACAGGATATGAACTAATATTAAGATCTGAATCAATATAGAATAAATTATTTTTTATGTTAAAATCAAATAATTAAATTTTTTAATTAATTATTTAGCAAGAGAATCCAATTCAATTATTTTTTAAATTTATCATATGAGTAAAATTCGTATTCAAGTTAAAAAAATCTTAGGGTACATAAATTTATTCCATAAAAAGAGAGTTAGAACACAAAGTAAAAAGGTTAATATATTATTAAGAATCAAAATGCTATACAAGTGTCTGAGGAAGCACAATCAAAGGTAAATTCTAAACAAGAACAAGCTTTCAAGACTATATTATAAAGAGACGACTCTGCTATAACGGGATTATTCTTTGTAGATACCTCTAGCGAAATCGAAATAATATTTATATATCACGCATTACTTGAAAATATCATATCAAGAGGCATGGCATTGTTAGCAATAATAGCAAGTGGTGTACCAACTAAGCTTTTATTGTGAGGCCACCCACTTTAAATTTGATATACATCTTCAAACAACTTAAATAACCATCACAAATATATCAAAGCAGAGCAATGGTGCTAAATTTATAAGGAAATCAAAATTGACAATGTGGGATGAAGCACTTATGGCTAAGTGACAAATAAAGTTCTAGAGATATATTGGATATTAATGAACTGTTTGGTAAAACATTAATGGTTTGGGTGGTAATGCGGGTTACTAAACCACTCGAGATGCAGAAAATGGATCCTCGCTCTCGACACCCTCCCCCTTGGGCTTTGAGTACGGTAGCAGCCCAGACATAGACCGAATTAGGGGCCTAAAATCTTGAGTAGATTGCCCATGGAAAGGGGCTTACTCCAAGATCTGACTCTGCCGCCTATCTATTTTTTTTATCTTTATTCAAAGTAAGCACGTGAACCCATAAGAACATGGCCCTTCTTTTTTGCAACAAAGCTTTTGAATTATCATCACATCAGCAGGCGCAGAAAGCAAATCTTAAGCGAATATCTGAGCTCAGTAGCACATTTACTATTTGGAGATGGATGGCACGAGGCAGGGTAAAAAGAAGAATTTTTTTCCATTAGCCGAGGAAAGAAGTAGCAAAGACTTCTTTATCTAACTTTCATTTTTGAGTGGTTTCTTTGTTCTCTTATTTGGATTGAAATAAAGAAAAAACTTCCCTTTCTTACTCTTATTTATTTTTGTTTTATGTCAAGTACTACTAGTACTTCCAAAATCGACAAAAATAGAGATTGTAAAGGCTAGCTTGCCAAGTTATACTTCTGGTGTAATGACCAGGCCGGTCGTTTTGAGTATTATAATCTTGTTCCCCTATTTACTGCTCAATTTATGCCTTACAATTGATTTATGACTTATCGCGTTAGTTGGTTCGGGTCCGGAAGAAATTTGAAGTGTAATGAGTCACTTAGTCTCATAATTTAAAACTTTTAAGTTAGAAAAGTTGACTGGATGTGGATTTATGTGTAAACAATCTCGGATTCGAATTTTGATGATTCCAATAGCTCCGTATGGTGCTTTTGGACTTAGGAGCGTGTTCAAAAATTTATTTGGAGGTCCGTAGTGGAATTTGGCTTGAAATGCCGAAAGTTGAATTTTTGAAAAGTTTGACCGGGGGTTGATTTTTTGATATCAGGGTCAAAATCCAATTTTAAAAATTTTAATAGGTCTGTTATGTCATTTATGACTTGTGTGCAAAATTTGAGGTCAATCCGACGTGATTTGATAGGTTTCGACGTTGTTTGTAGAAATAAAAAGTTTCAAAGTTCATTAGGCTTGAATCTATGTGTGATCCGTATTTTTAGTATTGTTAGATGTGATTTGAAGACTCGACTAAGTTCGTATGATATTTTAGGACTTGTTGGTATATTTGGTTGAGGTCCCGAGGGCTTCGGGTGAGTTTCGGATGGTTAACGGATCCAAAAGTGGACTAAAATAGTTGCTGCAATTTCCTTCTGCTGCAAATTCCTTCTCCCAAAATAGAGCCCAAACAATCGAGCCCAGAATAGAGGGCCATGATCGAGCCCAGGATCGAAGCCATGATCGAAGGCAGGGTCGAGGGCCATGATCGAGCCCAGGATCGAAGTCACGATCGAAAGCAAGGTCGAGGGCCATGATTGAGGGCAAGGATCGAAGGCCAGGTTTCGAGGGCCAGGATCGAGGGTCAGAATCGAAGCCCAGGATCGAGGCCCAGGATCGAGGAACACGATCGAAGGCCTAGGATCGAGGCAGGATCGAGGGTTGTATCGGCAGAATAATAAAGCAGGGGACTTCGTCCCATTCTCTATTTTTGACAAATTAGAGCTTGAGGAGAGGCGATTTTTGATAGATTTGCAAGAAAAACCTGAGGTAAGTCCCTTGCGATCATTTTTACTCCATAATATTGAATTATCATCGAATAATCCAACTAGATTACGTATTTTTGAGGTGTAAATCGGAGATTTGAACTTAGAAATTTGGAAATAAGATTTGATGATTTGGAGGTCGAGTTGAGGTTGGATTTTTGTAAAATTAGTATGGGTAGACTTGTGGTGGAATGGGCTTTCGGATTTTGTAACTTTTGTCGGGTTCCGAGACGTGGGCGAATTTTGAGCTAAATTTCAGATTTTTATGGAAAATTAGTATTTTCTTATGGAATTAATTTCAATAAATTTTATTGACTGAATCGAATTATTGTGACTAGATTCGACGCATTCGGAGGCCGATTTGCCAGGCAAAGGCAGAGCAAAGTAAAGAATTTCACTTTTTGAGGTAAGTAACAGTTATAAATCTTGTCCTGAGGGTATGAAACCCCTGATTTTTGTGTCATGTTATTATTTTGGAGGTGACGCACATGCTAGGTGACGGACGTATGGGTGTGCACCGAAGGGATCATGACTTGGTCCGTCCCGTGAAACTGTAAAGTTGAATAACTTGTTGTTAGATATATGCTCTCTTTGTGTTGAAGAAATTTGACTGTAAATCATGTTAAACATCATGCTTAGGCTATGTGATAGTACTATTGGGAGCCACAGAGGTCGTGTACTTGTTTAATTATTTGTTAATTGTTGTCTTGTACTCAGTCATGATTTTACTTGTGCATCATACCTCAGCCTTTCTTGATATTTGTTGATTCACTATGTTATCTTTGTTTGGGCTGATCTTTATGATTTCGGAGAGCCCGAGAGACTAAAGAGGTTGAGGACTGAGTAAGGCCGAGGGCCTGTCGGTGAGGTAAGGATATATTGCACGTGAGTTGTCCGTGCAGGATAATATAGAACGTGAGTTATCCGTGCAGCACGTGAGTTGTCCGTGCAGATTATGGCGCTTGGGCTGTAGGAGCCCCTTCGGAGTCTGTACACCCCTAGTAAGCGTGGGTACCCATTTAGTGTGAGTGCTGAGGGCTGAGAGCCGAGTGGTTGAGCTATTGTGACGAGTTGAGTGACCGTTGCCTGAGAGGTTGTACTTGCTTTTATTTATTGTGGCATTTAGTTGCTATCTGTCATTGTTATGAAATTCTCTAAAAGATTCTATATCCGGATTACATGAACATGAACCATATAAAATTGATTTGACTTAAACTGCTGGATTTGAAAGCATGTCTATTCTTTGCTAGAATTACTGTAAGTGAACTATAACTGTGTAGCTCGTCACTATCTTCAGTTCCTTATTTATTATTGTTACTTGCTGAGTTGGTTGTACTCATACTACACCCTGCACTTCGTGTGCAGATTCAGGTATTCCCGGATATAGCGGGTGTTGATTCTTTCGCACAGTTGATTTTTCGGAGATTCTAAGGTAGTTGTCGTGTTTCACAGACCTTGCCTCTCCTTCCCTATCTCCTTATTTATTGTATTTGGTCTTAGACTATTATAGAACGTATTTTTCAGACTTGTATTCATATTAGATGCTCATGTACTCAGTGACACCGAATTTTGGGAGTAATTATATTTTTACTTGTGAGATTTCTTCCGCTAAATTAAATCATTATGTTTTCTCCGTTGTTAGAAGTATCTCTTATTGGGTTAGTTTCTCTCCATTTCTTAACTTATATATTGATACTTGTTTATATGTATAACACCACCTCTCTGCCAAACGCTCCATCCCCTCCCCAACAGTCAAAAACCAGACCACACACTAACATGCAGCCGACGACCACCCCATGATGGCGACCACCC